>ML418739.1:73331-220661 GCA_005239525.1 Nicotiana knightiana | reverse complement strand
ACGGAAGTCCTCACAGTTGATTTTCCAAGTCTGTCAAAAACAGAAGGCCTGTTAGAAGCAGCAGTTCATTTTCTACAGTGATGTGATTGCTACTCGCCCTTCTGATGGAGATGCGCACTGGTGATGGTTGCTTGTATCCCAAACCTTAGTGTGGTTGCCTCGTTGCATCTTCCGATGGGAGCTTCCCTAACTTTGGTGGCTCATCGGGATTGTATCCAGCTTTCGCAAATAGCTTGTAAGCGTTAGGATCAAAGCCTTCATTTGTTCGCTTTGTAGGGAGTGTCACATTCTGCAAATGATTTTGAGCTACAAACCCTGCAAGCGGCTTCGAGGACAACTTTACTGCCTCAATTCGTTTCACCGGAAGAGTTAACTCCTTTAGTGTGTTGGTTTGGGGATTAGATGATTCGCCCTCGTCTTTCTTCCTTTTAGGGACATATTGGAGCTTAGGACTTACTTTCTTGCCATAAGATGCAATATCCCCTCTATGAGATTTATTCACGTTGGGTTGTACCTCCTCAGTAACAACTTTGGCTTTACCGATAGTTACCTCAGCTCTTTTAGCTATGGGCTCGTCATTCTTGCTTTTTATGTCATCATCAACTTTTAGCTCCTTCACAATGTGGTTTTTCAAGTAGAACTTTGCATCAGCGAAGTGTGACTCTGCCTCAGTGAATGGCGCATCATCGGCAATTATCGTCTTCTCGACTTCACCCTCGTAGTATTTTAAACATTGATGGTAGGTAGACGGAACTACTTTATTCTCATGTATCCAAGGCCTTCCAAGCAAGACATTGTATGAAGTCTTCGCATCTATCACATGCAGCCATGCACTTGATTGCATATCTTCAATCGTGATTCCCAGCCTGATCGCGCCTATGGCTCTTTGCCCCCCTTGGTTGAATCCTTGGATCATCACACGACTTTCTGAGAGTTCGTTCATGGGAATACCAAGTTGTTTCACAGTGTGAATTGGAAAAATGTTCACTGAGGATCCTCCATCAACGAAAATTCGGTTTACCCTTTCATCACGCATATAGCCAACCAGGTACAATGGGCGGTTATGAGGAGTGTCACCTAGCAGAAGATCGTCACTTGTGAATGTGACTTTTTACTCACAAGCATCAACTTCTTGAGCAGTGGAGTCGATGAGATTTTCCGAAGATGGTGCCGACGGTAGGTCATCACTCCTTTCTTTCCCTTCGTCAGTATGGCAACAAGAGGCATCAATACCCCCATGGGAAATCTTCGTGCAGAACCAACTTGGTAAAAACTCCTCCAAGGTCACTGGATGTCGTGGCTTTTGAGGGTGGTGCACCTCCACTTTCGCTTTCTTTACGTGCTTAACTGGGTTCCATCTCCTAGGTCTTTTCACCATTATCTTCCTCGTTGGTTGTTCCATTGATCCTTTTCGTGGGCCCCTTTTGTGGCGCCTACGACGAGTCACCAGCGTCCAACCTTCATCATCCTCAGGTTGGCCGTCTTCAACCTTGTAGTTCTCCAGTAATTCTTCATCTTTACTTTCTTTGGAACTACATAATTCGTCTGGATTGAATGAGCCAAATACCTTGGTTTGCGCTCGCTTTCTCATCTCCAAGCACGATCTTCTTTTCACGAGCCAAGTCCATAACTTTGTTCTTGAAGACAAAGCACTTCTCCAGAGGGTGTCTCACAAGTCGATGATATTTGCAGTAATTTGGGTCATTGATTTTATCAGCTTCATTTGGCCGCTTCATCTCTGGAAGCTCAATGAGATTTAACTCGAGGAGTTCTTCAAAAATAGCCGGCACATCAGAATCTAGAAATGGGTACTCTTTCTCTTGCATTTCTTTTAGAGTCAACTTTCCACTTGGCTTATCTTGAAACGAAGTGGATTTCATACTCTGCTTCTTGCTCACCTTCGTCGTGAACTTCACAGGTGATGTGTTGACATTCATAGCTTCTTTATTTTCAGATCTCGGTACAAACTTGCTCCATTTTCTGACTTCTTGCTTGTCGTTCCCTTTGCGAGGTTCATAGATGAGCAGGCTTTCGTTCCCAGCAGAGGCCATGCTCAATTCCATGTCATGGGCATGAGTTGCAACTTCTTCAAATGTGCTAGGCTTGATACCTTGCAAGATGTAGCGCAACACCCAATGCATACCTTGGATGCACATCTCTATGCCAGAAGCTTCACTAATCCTGTCTTTACAGTTGAGGCTTGCATTCCTCCAACGATTGATAAAGTCGATAATTGGTTCACTCTTCACNTGAAATTTCGGAGGTTGATAGCCAGCAGGCATCTTCAACATATCGATCCTTGAAGTGTACGGCTTTGCATAGGTAAAGGAGGACTTGGAAGCAACTTCATATTTGTTTTTTATAGTCCCTTCAATAAACTCCTTTAGTTGATTGATGAAGAGACTAGAATTTCCTTAGTGGATGCAACTTGTCATAGGGGAGCATCAATCTCTTAGACTTCTGGGAGTTTTCCAGGTGCATGGGTGAATTCTTCTTCCATCAAGATTCCCACCCTATCTGTTAGCTTGTCGATTCTAGCATCTTGATTTTGCATGCACTTGGTCAAGCCAGCGATTGCTTCCGTCAAGTTTGCCAACTGCTCCTCCACAGATGAAGTGTTTGTCACCATGGCTTGCATGATTGTCATGGACGATGGAGAGTAGCATGGATTTTCACACAGATTGATCCTTGATTGGCTCACGCTATGTGGTGTAAGTGGGGAGGATCCATCACTTGAAGCGTCATCATCTTCCTTCACAGCAGAGTGCTTGGATCCGGAGAGGTCAAGCAGAGCAAGAGTTTTCTTGATCTTTTCAGCAACATCGCTTCCTCCTTCGGGTGCATTTGTGGAAGATCTTGATCCTTTTGAGGATGAAGATCCGAAAACAGGGGTAGATACGGACGACACTTGGGGTGCTTGTTGTCCTAACGAGCTTGCTTTGCTCCTCGTAACTGGTCCAAAGTTTCCAAAGGTAACTTCGAGTATGTTTTCCACATCAGCATAGAACCTCGAATTAGCAGCCTTGGCGGAAGTTGAACTGGAGTTAATTTTCTTGGAAGCCATTTCGTTGTTCTTGAACGTTGGTGTTTGAAAAGTTGAGATGGGAGGTAGAGATTGTCCCACTGGGCGTGCCAGAATTTGTAGACAATAAATTTGGTCCGAGAAAATAAAATCAAGACTGAAAATATCGCAACAATCGTAGTATTTGATTTCAAGTAATTTGAGTGTTACAATCTCTATGAATCCTCTGATTCTTCTTTCCAATAGTAAATAAATTCAAGGGCCTTTGAGCTTGATCTTGAATCTATATTTGTTGTCACGAACGATGATCTTGAATTCAACTAGCACGAACTTTGATTTGAACTCGTACTCCTTGAATCTTGACTTGTTCTTCGTTCTGGAGCTTGAACTTGATTTGTTCTTTGTTCTTGAGCTTGAACTTGTGGAGGAATTTGCAAAGTTTGATCCACGAGCTCTTTCTTGCTTCTTGTTATAACTTCTGGTGTCTTTTCCGGGTTATGAAGACCCTTATTTATAGTTGTGGAAGGGAGGAGTTGTGATAAGAACAAACTCTTTCCGACCAATCAAATTGAAGTGTGACATGGCCACATTTGATTGGCCACAACATGTCACTTGCACACGTGGCATGGTTTCATTGGCCTTTTAATGTGACTTGGCATGCCTTGTCATTTTGACACGTGGAACAATCTTATTGGCTCTTCCGCTTGACTTAGCGTGCCACGTCATTTGAAACGTGGCACCAAACTGGGCCTATAGTAAGATGACATCTTGGACTTAATGAAGTGGGCTCATCACTTTACCCCAATTAAATGTGCTAGCTCAATGGATTGAGACTTATTTATTCAATCCATATATATTGGACTTATATAATTAATTCAATTATATTAGCCCGTAGTATTTATTTGGACTAATATATCTTGAATTTAAAATATAATCTAAATTATTTTATGAATTTAATTTTAATAAAATGTATATGTCTACAGTGAGATAAGAGAAAAAGACAAGATAACGACGCAACCACACCAAATCGATCGTAACATAAAGTGATACATTTCGTCGTTACGTAACAACAGACTTAACGATACGATACACTAAAATTTAAGTACCAACCAAAACAAACATCGTATTCCAAGTAACAATACGATACAATACAATAGTAACGGTCCCAAACAAACTTTAAAGATGTGAATCATTTGCTTTTAATCGATAAAATCGAACAAATATAATTTCCGGTTTTTTTATTTATTTTTTCGGTGATTTGGTTGATTTTGGTTTTCAGTTTAAAATCTTTTTATTTTTTGGTCTTTTACACTTTAAGTAAAAAGGTTTTGAAAAAACTCTTTAATTCTTTTTTTTAAAAGAATATTGTTGTTCAAATATTTTCAGATATCATCTGAATACTGTAAGATAAAGGAGTTTTTAATTTGAGTTTAATTTCTATAAATTTAAATTAAAAATTTGTAATTAATTAAAGCATTCAATTAAGAGACAAAGTGAACTATGAACCAGCAACAAAATCTATTTTGATCCTGTAATTAGTTTACCTATTGATAGATTAGGAATTAAGACCGGCCAAATTAAACAAACGTCATGGCATCACTGTGCTTTCTGGTGTTTATTCCGTAACAAGAATTAACCTAAATAATCGCTCACCCAACCATTTAAACTAAGGATAACAAAAAATGTATAATATATATATTATAAGTAATCTTGTATAATTTATTTCTGGCTAAAAAAAAGTAAATAATAAATCCAACGTGCTACTTATGTAAAAGTCCCTTCTCGTAGAGGATCATATTCGGCCCTTGGGTCTAATCTAACTTTTTTGGGCCTTCAATTAATCTGTTAAAAAGACACTCATCGGATCTTCGGGCTTGACTAACTCCCAAGCCCAAACACTTAAGATTTCTAAATATTCTTCTCCCTTAAAAGTTAAAACGATGACGGCGATTCTCATTTAAAAGCAGCCGAAGAAAATTTTATGTGATCTAGAAAAAGTATATACCAACATTATTTTCTATAGTTACCTTTTATATTTTATAGCAAGATATGGTATATATTACCGTTGAAGCATGAAATGCGCTGTTTATGTTTTTCCTCTCACTTAGACAGTTGGACACACTTATTTTTAAGGTGATTGTCGTTGTTGTATTCATAAATACATGATGCGAATACACGTGAATACATGCGCGTACAACTGAACTGCCCTGATTTTAGGCGCTTTTTACTGTTGTGTTCATGAATACAACAGTGCAAACACATGCGAATACATGCGCGTACAGCTGAACTGCCCTGATTTTAGGCGCGTTTTGCTGCTGTATTCATGAATACATTGCGGGAATACATATGTGTACAGCTAGACTGCCTTGATTTTAGGCGCTTTTTACTGTTGTATTCATGAATAGAGCATCGCGAATACATGTGAATACACGCGCGTACAGATGGACTACCCTAATTTTAAGCGCTTTTTGCTGTTGTATTTGTGAATATATGCGCGTACAGCTGGATCGCCTTGATTTTTAGGCGTTTTTTGTTGTTGTATTCATGAATACAGCAGTGTGCAGGGGGGCCCACATGGAATCAAGAGGGTTCATATGAACCCGCTTCGTCAAAAAATAACACCGTGTAAAGAAAATAGTGTTATATTTATTGTGTTGACTCCTCTTAACAGATTGATATTGTCCAGCTTGCTGGTAAAGTGGGTTCAAGTCTAATGCGACAACGTGAGATCAAAACTTAATGGTCACTCATTTTCTTTCACTTTTAAGTTCAAAGTCATTGCTTCCACAGCCATCTCCGTTGCCTCTACGCAATGCCGCTTCTCGGTATCTTTACATATTTACTTCTTTGCATTTTGATAAAAATTCTAGGTCATACAATAAATATAATATCGTAATAATTGAATAATAGTTATAACAAGTAATTATGTATATAATATCTATAGAAAGTTAACAACCACTATACAATAGTATTTTCGTCAAAGAATTTTGAGTACATCAAGGATAGGTATAAGTATGACTTTAAGCTTGTTGATTATAAGGTGCATGTATTCAACGTTAGATACATGGTGTATTTCACCTATAACCATATATTCTAGTTATTTTGTGCAAGCTAAGTTGTGAAATTGAATCATCTCTTTCTTCACTACTTTCCTGAATCGAAAATCTTATATTAAAACAAGTAAAACTTCAATCATAATGCTAGATTTTCTCTAAAATAGGTGGATTTGTATGTCCTTTCTGGCCAGGCTTTGATGACTCTTCTGAATTAATGGTTCTTGCTATTCTAGTAATGTTTCCTACTGTCACACGTGTAAAGTTTTCCAAGTGACACACAACCCTATTTTCACAGACAATTCCAAAGAGAATTAAAAAACAACAAACTAAAAGGAAAAATGCATAGTCAATGTGTCAGGCAAGTACCAGAGCCTATTTCCTTTTCGATATTTTCTTCTCTCCACTTATCTTCTAGGAGTACTATTCTTTTTCTCACTAATATTGTATACTTCTTTTTCGTACACTTCCGCAGAGAACCTTCATACTTTAATTCTAACTTTAAAGAAAGTTTTATGCATAAACACTTGTAGCTAGGAACATTAGTCATCAATCTAAACTCTTGTAGATCATTTTGACTCCATTTACAACTTTCCACCAGACTATAATACTTGTACAAGTAAAAATAGTGACAATATGTATAAGTTGCCATACCTATCCTCACCATAAAGGATGAAATTATGTGTCAAATTTCTACTACTCTTGGTAAATGAGAACACTTTTTGGTAACCATCTTATAGATAAAGTTAAAGATCAGGGGAGTTAAAAAGAAAAACGATTATAGTCTTCTTTAATGGTCTTTTAGTTGTGGTTGTTGATCGAGAAAAGAGAATAGTGAACTAACTTTAGAATCTAATCTTGATATGGATACCAAAAAAATGTTATATTCTTTAGTACTGTTTATTCTCTGGAGGCATTATTTTCCTCCTCAACAGCTTTAACACTATATATCCACTCTCCTCGTCACATAATGATAACTACTAGATCTATTCTCAGTACAATGTATCCTTCTTGAACTATGTAGAATAGGACAAAGATGAAAAATTCCTGAGACTGTATTCCCAAATTTACTTTTGATAAAGTCTGATAAAGAGAAAAATCTCCAAAAGTGATTTTGACTAACATCAACAAGTTCTGTCCCTTCAATTGATTCTATTTCTTGGATTCCCCTCAAACAACGCAGCTTTGTTTCACACTTACAAGACTCACTCTTGCCAATAGAGAATCAAGATTCCACCCTTTTTTCATATTCATAAGCACAAAACAATATTTTTTGGAATAGTGATAATCTTATTCAATGATAAGGGGAAGTGGAAGAGCTACAGGACAATCCTACAATGGGATTGTAAGAAGAATGGTGAGTCTTCCTCGTAACATTATGGGTGGATTTTCAAGAGTAATGGACCAAGGAATGGACCTAATGGGAATTGGAGGAAGAAGAAACCAACAACAGTTACCACATCCAAATTTCCCATACCAACACCCTTATGAATTTCCCTTTCAAGATCCATTTGATTTCCCTACACAAAATTACCCAAATGACCATTCAAATGTCCAAGAAGAATGGGCATTTTTGACTAGTTTTGAGCAGCAATATGGCACTGAACATCCCTTTTTCTATGCCTGTCGGTTCATGGATGCATTAAAGATAGCCAAAGATGAGCACAAGTTCTTGTTTGTGTACCTTCACTCCCCACAACACCCTTTCACCCCTTGTTTCTGCAGTGAGACTTTGTGTTGTGAGGTTGTGGTAGAGTTCCTTGATGCAAATTATGTTTGTTGGGGTGCACTTGCTGATAGAGGGGAGGGTTTGCAGATGGCTACTACTCTAAAAGCATCAAGCTTTCCTTTTTGTGCCCTTGTGGCTCCTGCTCCAGGAGATAGCATAGCTGTGCTGCAACAGGTTACTTGGAGTTTATTATTTTGCCATTTCAATCTATTTCTTATTGCATTGTCCACCAATTTGTACAAATATTATGTCAAACCTTAGTAATAAAAATTTAAAGGAGACACAGCTCCGATAAGAGAAACTTTGGCGCGACAGTAAGAGATTGCCGTGTGACTAGGATATCAAAGGTTCAGCCTCTTGTAGAAATGCAAGATAAGGCTGCATATAATAAACCTAATGTAGTCCAACCATTCCCCGGAGGACCCGTGCGGAGTTTAATTGCTCCCTCGGCAAACTGGGATAAAGTTGAGCCAAAAGATCTCGATTCAAGATAAATTCATGAGGAAGTGGTAGCTCTTTAGAATCTACTCCAGCATTTGGAAATTGAGTGTGAAGCGATCTCGTACTAAACGAAAGGACTTTCACTTTCCATAACAAAAAATGAAAGAAAGTCAACTTATTCCTGAAATTGCGGTCTGTATCAGGCTGCCCTTCAGGACACAACTCCAGAAAAGCATGAATAAAAGTTTTCCATGCTTCCGGATTGGTGAAATAAGACTTAGATTTCTACTATAGGACTCATTATGCAAATAGAATTTAGGGAAAGCACCTAAACATATTGTAGGAGGCAAAACTTTGGGAAGTAATAATATTGAGTTGCAAAACCTACTACCAGGCACTCTTCTGAGATTTGTGCTCATAATGTATTGATTCTGAATAAGCTATTAGCCTGTTATATTACATGACTTAGCACTGAACAAAAACCACTGGTATTCAGTTTAGTGATCAAGTTTTATGAAGTAGGGGAATGTTAAATGGTACTTAAATCTTTTTCTTTTTTGTTTTGACTTCCGTTTGAGTAGTTGGAGGGTCCAGTCTCCCCAGCTGAATTAGTGGAGATATTACAAAGAACAATGGAAGAACAAGGGTTGGCTTTTGGAAGTGGAAGGGCCAAAGAGCAAGAAAAGTTAAGGGCAGATCGTCGACTGAGGGAAGAACAAGATGTAGCTTACATTGCATCTCTTCAAATTGATCAGGTCCATTTCTGTTTATGTATATTACTTGCTCTATATTTCTTCTTATAAAGAGAAAGCTGGAGATCAAACCAAGTTCCTTGACATTTCAGGAGAAAGAGAGACTCGAGAACATAATGCCCTTACGCCGAAATTCAAAACCAGAACATACCCCAAATAAATCAAATCAAGAGAAACCAAAACAAAATCCAACACAGTCCCAATCCAGTAAGCAAAAAGAAGCTACTTCTGCCATAGCAACTATGCAAAACTCTACACTATCCCAATCTAGCAAGAACAAAGAAGCTACTTTTGCCAAAGCAACCATACAAAACTCTTCACTATCCAAATCTGGTAAGAACAAAGAGTCTACCAATGCAAATGCTGGGGAAAATGCTCAAATGACTCAGGTAATTTGTACAGCACTATATTTCTTGATGTTGCGTGACTATAAGTTCTATACATCTACACTCTAAAAATATTTACATATAGGTAATAACAGGTGACCTAGAATAAATGGTAAGTAACATGTTATAACAGGTTGAATTACAGTAATATCAGTGCATACAACATAAATCTATCGCATACTGTACCTGGTGCGAATACTCAATGTTCTTGATAAATTTGTGCAGATTGCAATTCGGTTTCCTAATGGGGAGAGGAGGGAGCATAGCTTCTCATCTACAGACAAGATTCAAGCAATTTTTAGGTACATTGATTCACTGGGTTTGCCTGGAGTTGGGAATTACAGATTGATATCAAATTTTCCAAGAAAAGTGTATGGTGTGGATCAAATGGGAGTAACACTCAAAGATGCAGGCCTTCATCCTAAAGCAAGCCTCTTTCTGGAACTTATTTGAAGTAATAAGCATGAAAACATTTTTATATCATGTCCCTGTACCAAGCCGTATATGAGTATACTTGTGCAACTAATATATTATGATTAGTATGTTTTATATTATGATTAGTACGTCCTTTGACTATATGTGTTAGTTAATTAAGGTTAGTGAGTTGAGGTACTTGGGAAATATAGTACTATACATTTTGAATGTTTGTTCTCATACTTGAAATGATTTTACATTATTGTTTAAAATTAGAGTAGTATGATAATATGATTATTTATTGTTATAAAGTCGTAGCTCTTTTAATAACCAAACTCAATCAAAGAATATATGATCCACTTTATTATTTTTCTCCTTTGATCATACACTAACATTTCTTTCGCAATCGGTATATGGATTCGGAAAAATTAAGATAAAAATCAACTGGCACATTTGGGCTTAATTGTATGAATACTTTCATATTTAAATCATTGTGAAATGAGTTCAGCCATAAAAAGTTAAAACTAAATTTTGTTTCATTTTAGAAAAGGAAAATTTTGTTTTATTTTCTATAAATAAATGCTTTTCCAATCAAGAATAAAAATTAGTATGTTCTTTTATCAATTCATAAGATAATAATTATATGTTTAACCAACAGATCACTAGTCGAAGGTTTAAATTAAATATTGCTATTCATCAATAATATTATTTTTCAACTTGCCAATTAAGGAATGAATCTTCCGCTATTGCCTCGTTTGTAGAAATACAGGAACTCGTAATCATTGGCTCAGAGCGACTAGGGAAGGGATTAAACAATTAAGGATGAATATGTACAATATAAATTAAGATTTTTTTTATTAAAATAGATCAAATAAAACACTACATATGAATGCGTATGGCAAGGATATATTTTCTGTGAGTAGAGTTGTAAAAAATTTTAAGACTTGAATCATATGTTGAGAAGAAGAAACCCCATTCTAATTCTAGGATCCATGGAGTTATAATCAAGGACAAAGAAGAAGAATGAAGGAGATGATGAAGAAGAGTAAAATGGTGTACCGCAAAGGCTTCGATGCTTTTGATGTTGTCTGAACATATTGTGCACACACAACTGGGCCTACAAGTTCATTGGGCCTTTGCACAATTTGGTCTCACATTTAGATATTGGGTTTTACCACTACTGGGCCACCAGAAGATGAGACCAGGTGGAAATAAGGCCATGTTCTTATTTTACATATTTTTTTATTTACTGTAAATAACATGTGAGTTTGTTATAGAGTAGTCAATAGAATAGGAGACAAGTGTATAGGTGGTTATTCTTTAGATTCTTTTTGTTGTAGATAAATAGTACATTGTACAGTAGTTGAATCATTTTAATCGAAAATATATAATATTTTCTCAAAGTTCAGATTTCTTCAAATCTTAAATGGTATCAGAGCAGTGAGCTCGATCCAACTGTTCATTCATCAAATTTTTCTTTACATCAAATTCAATCTCAAATCAGCAATATAAGATGGCTGAAACAACCATAACGTCTACTGGTGATGCAAGCAATGTTGTTGCCAATCATCCTTATCACCTCAACAGTTCTGACTCGCCTGGAATGACATTACTGAACACTCTATTTGAAGGAAGAGGATATCCAGGATGGAGAAAATCCATCATCTTGTCTTTATCAGCCAAGAAGAAGCTTGGCTTTAACAATGGAGGTTGTCAATCTCCAGATCTGAAATCCCCAGAGTATGAGCAATGGAGTTGTGTGAATGACATGGTCATCTCTTGGATACTCAATGCCCTTTCAAAGGATATTGCAGATAGTATAATCTATTCCAAAACTGCAAAGGACCTCTGGGACAGTCTTGAGCAGAGATATGGAAAGTCCAATAGTGCTAAGCTTTATCATCTGCAAAAGGAATTATCAGGGTTAGCACAAGGAAACTCTGACATTGCAGAATACTTTATTAAGCTCAAACGACTATGGGATGAGTTAGATGCCTTGAAAGTTATCATATGCTGCTCTTGTGTCTGTATTTGTGAAGGAAAGGCAAAGCTAACAAAATCCCTGGAAGATCATAGATTGATCCAATTCCTAATGGGTCTAAATGACACTTATGCACAGGCAAGAGGGAACATTCTTATGATGAATCCTCTACCTAGCATGGACGTTGTTTATTCACTTCTCTTGCAAGATGAGAATCAAAGAGAATTTTATGCTAATGCACATTTCAATTCTCAATCAGTGTCATTCATGGCAACAGGAGAAGACAAGCAGCCTAATGCACAACTTCTAGCTGACTTTGCAGCTTTCATGACCTCAGGACAAGGAAAAGGTTTTCAAAGAACCAGAAATCAGACACAAAAGGGAGGAACCATAGGGCTCAAGTTCAACAATTTAGGACAGAGGTTTGCTAAGCCTCAATGGAAGTTCAAAGGGAGGAAGAAGTACAACCCAAATGTTTCCTGCTCTTATTGTGGAAAAACAGGACACACTCAAGAAGACTGCTACAAGATCATTGGTTTCCTAGAATATTTTGAGTTTACAAACCAAAAAGAGTATCAGAGTCAAGCCAAAGGAAATGCAGTAATGACACATGAAGACCATGAAGGCTCAACAGTGTAGAACACTGAACTCAACAATAGTTTTGGTCAGCAACTCAGCAAGCAACAGGTAGCAGAAATGATGCAGATGTATAAGCAAGCAAAGCTAGCACAGGGAGGATATTATGGGATCAATGCTAATACAGTGGCTGGTAATGTTCTAAAATACTCAAGTTCAGTATTTACTAGTCTGAAATCAAACACTTGGATCATTGATTCAGGTGCCTCAGAACACATGTGTTTTGATCCAAACTCTTTCTTATTTTTGACTCCACTCCCTGTACCTTTAAACGTCAGTTTGCCTAACTCTTTCAAGGTGATTGTTACTCATATAAGGAGTATTTCTATTCTGCCTGGTCATATTCTGAACAATGTGCTACATGTTCTAGAATTAAAAAATAATTTATTGTCAGTTCATAGGTTTTATGTTCAATTCAAATATGATGTCTTATTCACATCTGTTGACTGTGTGCTTCAGGGCCTTTCAATGAAGAGTCCTCAAGCTTTTGGTGAAGTTAGAGAGGGACTCTATTTATTGGAACCAAATAGTGTTAAGTCTAAGGGTATGTTTAATAGTGATGATTTTCAATTCCAAAAGGAAGAAATTCCATTTCAAAGTCAATTTTCTTTTCTAGTCCAATTCAAGATAATGTTGCTAGTGATCTTAAGCTTTGGCATGTAAGGTTGGGACATCTCCCATTTTCAGCAATGAAACATTTAGAATGTCTTCATTATAACCCAAATTTTGATTTTACCTGTGATGTTTGTCCTACGGCTAAGAAAACTAGAAATCCTTTTCCTGTTAGCACCATAAGATCCAAACATATATTTGAACTCATTCATGTTGACACATGGGGATCTTATAGGTCAAACACCTATAATGGTTTCAGATATTTTCTGACTATAGTGGACGACTATAGTGGATAGTAGAGGAACATGGACATTCTTGTTGAGTACAAAGAGAAATGCTTTCCATATGCTTAAAAATTTTCTGTTTATGGTTGAAAGGAAATTCAATTTGAAGGTCAAGGTAATAAGGTCTGACAATACAATGGAGTTTGGAAAAGGAACACAAGAGGCAATTTATCTAGCCTCTCAAGGAATTATGCACCAATTGTCTTGTGTAGCAACTCCTCAACAAAAATGGAATTGTTGAGAGAAAACATAGACACCTCTTGGAGACTGCAAGGGTGTTAATGTTTCAGTCTAAACTACCTATGAGATATTGAGGAGAGTCTATCCTGATTGCTACACACCTAATTAATAGGATGCCCTCCAGTGTTCTCAAAGGAAGGACACCATATGAAGTTTTGTTTCAAAAGAAGCCTAGATATGATTACTTGAGGAATTTTGGTTGTCTTTGTTATGCTTTAACACTGGCTCAATGAAGAGGAAAGTTTGATGAGAGGGAAAAAGCTTTTATCTTACTTGGATACCCCCTTCATCAGAAAGGAAACAAAATGTTGGAATTGGAAACAGGAAAGGTATTTGTGTCAAGGAATGTGAAGTTTCATGAATCACAATTTACCTTTGTTGAAAACAAGACCTCACACCAGCCCATATTCCCAAATCCAACCTTCACCACAGAACCTATACATCCACATCCATCAAATGATCAATCCTCGCCCATTTCTTTGGAACCTGAGAATTCTGACAGCTTTACCCTACCTAGCCCAGTTTCCCCTCAGCCTATCCTAGACACATCACATGTCAAATCCCTTGTCCAAGCACCTAAACAACCCACACCAGTGAGAAAATCAGGAAGGATATCTAATCAACCAGTTTACTTGAAGGATTATGTGTGCAACAACATCATGTTCACAGATGTGGGAGCTGCTTGTTTCAATCAACCAAGTAAACCTAGACAATTTTGTTTTTCTTCTCTGTGTTGATACCTAATTTTTTCTAAAAATATTTTTAAATTGCATATATACTTTCAAAATCATGCATTAACAGCAATTGGTATTTTTTCATAATTTTCCTATATTTTTATTAATTTACCCAGCATTTTATTTCCAATAAATAATTACAAATTGCATCATAAATGATTTCAAAACTATTTTTTTGATTTTATTTATCGTTTATGGTCCCATTAAGACTAAATTATTTCCTAATAAGCCAAATTAGCACCTTTTGGGCTATAATTGCAGTAACTTTGCAATTATGGCCCAATCATATAATTATGTACCATTTTTTATGAAAATTTAAATTTTATATTTTAATACTAAATAATCTTTTTAAAACTATTTTCTATGCATGAAATTCATTTTTATGATTATTAGTTATTTTATAAATTATTTTAATTAATTTAGATCGGGTATTTGTCAAATAGCCTATTCTATTTTTTGATTCTAACCAATTGAAATCAGCCAAAAATACCTAAGTATGCTATCCCAACAGACCCAAGCCCAATTCCTAAATATACCCAACCCAATTCCGCCCAAATCCTGGCCGTTGATCATTTCTTATCAACGGTCCAGGTTAATCCTTACCTTAATTAACCTAAGAGACTACCCTCCAAACCCCTCATTTCCCTCACACTAACCCGATGTCACCCCTTCCCCTTCTCTCTCAAATCCTCTCAACCAAACCCTAGCTCTCAAGCGCCGTCACCAGCATAAACTCCACCCTGTGATGTTTGTATGCATTCTCTCGCCAATCCTGGCCTTCTACGCTTCGTGGCTCTTTGATTTTATGAATCCTTGAAAGGGTTTCAAAGGACTCCGACCAGTTTTGGTTTGAATCTGTGTTTACCGGCCTGTCTCAGACCATTTTTCGTTTGTAAGTAATGATCGTACCTTGTTTTTGTTACGAATCTATGGTTTCTAAACCTATGTTCTCATCTCTGCTATGTTTTCTAAAGAAACCCTAGTCTATTATCTTTAATCCTTTCCAGATCTGTATAGATCTGAAGGGAATCAAGCACTATTACATGTTTTCTTTGAAAACTTCTAGTTTTAAATGATTGTTCTGATTTTCCCTAAACTAGGGTTAATCCAAAATGGTTTTGCAAAGGTCTTTCTGACTTCTAAGTGTTTAATCGACTTTCTTTCATCTTTGTGACTGATTTGTGCAAAGAAATACTTAAACCTGGTTGATTTTGTGCGATACTCTGATTTTTTCTAAACTCTGCTTCGATTCTGGGTACTTTCTGTATTAACAGTCATATTACTTTACTCTATTTTTTTTACCTAAGCATGTTTTTGTCAAATCTATTACTCTGTGGTTTTGCCCTAATTAATCTTTATTAGGGTTCGAATATGTATTTCTATGAGATTTACGTAGTTCAATTTCTGTATATAGAAGTTGAGTAGTTCTTTCCGGAAATCAGTGTTATTTTAAAAGTTTTGGCTGATCGATTCACTATGTTAGAGATTCATGTGCGTAATTGGGGTTCTTTCCTTAATTAGGCCCTTGTATTACCGTTTGGTCAAGGAGTCTGTTCTGAACTCCCTTATTTGGTTTGAACTTCTTGCCTTAATTAACCCCTATTATTATTGTTTGGCTAATCCTTTACGTGATTAAATCCTGTGATTTCCCTAGTTGATTGATTTCTGATCCCTTTACCTTATTTCGTTCTACTCTTAAACTACTATATATACACTCTTATTTTTTACCTCTCAGAAACACAATAGTCTACTATACACGAACACACTAGTTCAAACTCTATCTCTCACACTCAAGCTTTCTGCTCTCTTTCTGTGTTACTTACTATTATTCTGAGTTAGCCGGCTGCAAGCCAGGGCTAACTATTGTTCTTTCTTGTGCCTTCGCTTTTGTGTTTACTGTCTTCTTTCTGGTATGTTCTGATTTCAATTCTAGTCCCAAACCAATATGCTTCTTTTATTGCTTCAGTTTATCATGTTTCTAATATGTTTCTATCTGTGATTTTGTTGTTCAACCTGCAACTAATATGTCCACTTTACTGCTTTATCAGCATGCTTTTAAATATGTCCAACCCCCTTTGTAGTATACCCCTGTGTGACTTTGCCTTACTTATGTTTTCCCTGATTTCCATCACCAACCCTTTTGTGCAAAGCAGTTAGCTATCCTAAGTTGTCTGATCCTGTGTTGGTTCTGAGATTCATGATATGTTGATTCCCCAAACCCCTCTAAGAATTTTCATGCTCCTGTAACTATGTGCGCACTACACGTGCTCTATGTGTCCCCAATCCCCATCACCCCTGTGTGTAGATTTGTTCTTCCTGTTTTGGTTTTGTTTGGTTTTGGCTCTATGTTTGATCTGTTGAGGTTTAATTATATAACTCTCTCTTTTCAAAAGTTGTTTTACTGAATGACTCCCTCTTTATTTCACAAAATTGTTTCAAACAAGTCTCTTTTAACATTGTTTTCTTACTAAAACCTTTTCAAAACTATACCAAGCACTCTCACTCTATTCTTAGGTCCTTAAGCTCTGCCCCTCTAATGTGTGACTGCTTAGGGATCCCTATGAGATCCCTCTGAACTCTGATGCATTAGAGCTGGCTCTTCCACACTGCACTTACTCATTTATGGTTGTGAAATCTGGGTGTGAGCACTTCCCGGGATTCCTTGAGGTCCTTAGGGAACTCTGACACACCCGGATATGAGAAAAGGCTATGAAGTATTTGGGCATTTAAGGTTTTGAGAATTTGGGCCTGTTTTTAAGCTCCCTATAGTGTAACTTCTTATTTTTCTTTATCCACGATTGTAATTCATTCACATTGGTTTGTAATAATTGATGTAAACGAATATTGGGGATTAATAGAGAAAAGGGTAGGGTAGTTATATATGTTATCAATATCAATTGGTAGAAATCATGCCTTAGGTTTACATTTCCTATATGTGCATTACAATCCATGTTTAGGACCAATACATGCAAAGCATATCATACATTCGATATCATGCTCTTAATTTTCATATATACTGTTTCAGCATCTCATTTGACATTATTTTCATCACTTAGAAATTATGCTTCTAGGATAAATAACAACATTAACACAAAAATTATTGCTACTACATATTCTGAAATCATTCTTTAACTTTCTGTGCATCTAGAAATCATGCTTTTTTTTTTAGGAATTTTGCATATAAATGATTCTGCATATTATAATGTTCATACTAGATACCTTATTTTAGGATCTCACTAAGTCACACCTAGCTAAGCTACTGATGCATGAAAAAGGACATATGACAGTCTCACATATGATTATCCTGTGCTAGTAACATCGGTAATAACTCATGTGTCTTTGCAACACTTAGAACAACATGATTTAGGTAAAACAACTTCCAAACTGTTTTAATAATTCTGGTAATTATTGTGCATTCTCCCACGCCTAGGCAAGCCTTAGGTAACCAATTTGTATAAAACTGGAAAATTGTTGCTTTTGTGTTTACTGCTTAATGGTTAACAAGCTTAAAATCAGTAGGCAAACTGATTAGGGCCCCTGCTTTTAGGTTTATAAAACAAATCTGCATATCTCTTGTATTCTGATACTCACCTAGACATCATGTTTTAGGATCCTGCTTAATAATACTGCCCTTGTTTGTGTTTGAGACGTGTTGTTTACATGCAATATCTGTAGAGGTAAAACTAAGCCTCTTAAATTGTTTCTTTTTATTTTATCTGTTAAAGTCCTATATGTTCTTTCCTGTCGCCTAGTATTTTCTCTTTTCAACCTTAGGGGTCTGTTTAGAACTGCCTTTAAGTAGGGGTCCCAATCTCCTCCAGGACCATTAAGGAGGGACGGATAACAACATGCATAGGGATCGTTAAATAAACTCGCTTAATAACCGCTAAAGGGTGGGGAAGGGTAGACATGGATATGATAGTCGGTGCGCCAATGCAACGTGTAGTCCCTCATTGACGAGTGATTACCGGGCATTGCACTGATGTGATCCTACAGGATAAACAACCTAGGACCCCATATCACTTACATATGTGTGTTTAGATCATAACACTTTAAAGACCTTATATGTGTGCCTAGACTTTAAACCTTTTAATTTTTAGCACATATGTGTTCTTAGACTGTGAATCTTCTCAAAAACCTTTATTTACCTATGTGCTTTTGTTGCTTATGTGCTACCTGTTTTAAAATTCACAAAGTTTGTTTGGTGGGGAACAATAACTGTGGACTTAGAGGGGTGCTTAACACCTTCCCCTTGAAGTAATTTCAAGCCCTTACCCTATCTCTGGTTATTCAATCTGTGTTTGTAAATGACCCTTAGTAGATTCCCTAACGCACCTTAATTCGTTAGGTGGCGACTCTTCAATTCCTTACACCTTTCCCAAAAGGAACGAGTTGTCCCAATAATGTCAAAAACCCTGACTGATCCGAAAGGAGAGGGAAAAAGGGGGGCACGACAGCATGGCGACTCTGCTGGAGATATTTCCTAGGCTTTTACCATTTTCAAACTGCTTTGTGAACTTGTCTTTACTTTGTTAATACTTGCGACCTTTTCCTTTCCCCCTTTATGTGCAATTAATTGTTTATCTCTTTCAAGTACTTGTTCTTTTCAAAATCAAAACTGACATGTTTCTTTTTGTTTTCCTTTGTAACTGCTTTTCAATCGTAATTGCCGTATTTACCGCTTTCGTAACGTGCAAATACATGACAACATGCTTTTGTTGCTCATTTATTGTTGCATAATCATGCTCAACATCATATTCCACGCATGCCGATACAAATCCTATAGCAACACTTGATGAGTGATTGCGCTCTTCCATTTTATATCATCCCTAAATTCGAAAAGGCTTATTTGCGGTAAAACTAGTCGATCAGCGGTGCAGTCGACGATTCCGTGCCTTTCCCCCTCAAGTTGTCTGCTTGAGGGTACCAGTATAAAACCCCAAAGAAGCCTTACTCTGTTATATTGTACATGCATCATGGTCAAACCTAACCGGGTTAATGTGTCGTCTGCACAATAACCCTTTAAGACAGCCTTGTCCAAAATCCCATCGGATCTTTCATAATCTCAACTTACGCAATCACGTTTTGTGCATTTATTTGGAGAACTAAATGCATGTATGATAATCATAAGTGTATAAATAGTTGAGTTTGGCGGGGATAAGGGTATAACCTTATCTATTTTGCAGAAAATGAGGCACGAAGTCCCCAGGTTTGACATGGTCCAAAGAATACCACCACTGTTGCTGGATTGGTGGGAAGACCTTTCGCCAAGTGACAAAGACCATGTGAAGAGGGTCCTCGGAAACTTGCCCTCTTTACTGGATATCCAACCAGATAACATGTCGATCGAAGCAACCACTATGTTCTGGGACAGAGAAAGGTCTGTGTTCCATTTCGGCAACATAGAAATGACCCCCCTCTTGGAGGAGATAGAGGGTTTCGCGGGATTAACTTGGGACAATCCAGGTTTGTTGGTGCCAGAAAACCGTGCCGCTAGGGGATTCCTGAAAATGATGGGTTTGAAAAAGAACGATGATTTAGAGTGCCTGACACATTCCTACATACCTTTTGACTATCTCTATGAACTATATGGCCATCGCAAATCCTATCATATCTTTCACGACGAATTCTCTATTACTTCCTTGGGTCATATTCACAGCAGGGTTTTTGTGTTCGTCATTTGCTTCCTGGGTATGATAGTATTTTCGAGCAAAGGAGACAGGATTCGCGCCAGACTGGCTATGGTAGCCAAAAGCTTAATGGAGGGAATCAAAGGGAAAACGTATACCATTATCCCCATGATCATAGCAGATATATACTGAGCCCTGGAACACTACCAGAAGGGGTTCAAACACTTTGAGGGTTGCAATCTGCTACTACATGTTTGGTTATTGGAGCATCTCCAAAGGGGTCAATATCGTCAAGAATTNAGCCTCGCAATCTGCTACTACATGTTTGGTTATTGGAGCATCTCCAAAGGGGTCAATATCGTCAAGAATTTCCACGAAGGGCGTGGAATGACCATATAGCCTTCCATCACCCTATGAGAATGACCTACATCCCAGACAGGTTTGCTCAACCAGAGGATGCTACAGAATGGGCGCAATTTTTTGACAATTTGATCGAGGACCAAGTTCATTGGATGTTTGAATGGTTCCCTACCAGTGAGTTCATCATCAGATCGAGGGACGCTCCGCACCTGGTGTTCATCGATTTAAGGGGAATACACCCTTATGCTCCTATCAGGGTTATGAGACAGTCAGGTAGGAAGAAAGTCATACCGCGAGTCTCTAAAATGAGCCACTACAGGGCAGATTTTCAGGACGACGATATCCCGTACAAATGCGAGGCTCGACATATGTGGCATCTAAAGGTTATTATAGAAAAGGGCACCATTGAGCCTGACAGATACCATGCAGGGCATGTACACCTTTACCTATCATGGTTGGAAGACAGCATAGCAGGGATAGTTGAGCCAGGAATCGGCAGAAACAGGGTCATAGACGAAGTGGCTGAGGCTCAAGTGAAATACAATAAACTGTGCAAAAGGATTCGTGAGTCCGAGGCCGACCATGTGGAGCAACACAAGACTAATATGGAATTGATCAATGCGTGGAAGGAAAGGGCTATAAAATCTAATGAAAGGCTTGAGTATTTGGAGCAGGGTCTAATGGAGCTATAGGCGAAGACGAGGAAAAGGGTCGCTGACTGCCAGAATGCTGAGGGAAACGAATGAGGGCATCTAGCGAGGGTATACATGTTGTTGGGCATGTACGACCTAGGGAACCTGATTGACAGAGCCAAGAAGATCGAGCCTGGGGAAGGTCCTTCTGGGACCAAGTAGTCTAGGTTTCCTTTTCGTTGCTTTTTTCAAATGTAATAAGGTCGAGTGCCATTAGTGACTTTATTTCCTGCTTATTATTTTAGTATCATTTTGGATTCGTCTATTTTACATTAATGAAATGAGGCATTTTGGAATCCAAGTTCTCCAAATCAACTTGTCTCTAGGCTTACCTCGGGCACAACGAGGCTCCCAAGTTAGGGCACGATTTTATTCCTGCACTATGTGTTTAAATACTGCAATATTTTCTCATGATCCTTACTGACTTGGCTACCTTTTGTTTTTGCTTTTGTTTTCTTTGTTTGATTATTCCCCTCCCCAAAGGTTGGTTCGTGCATTCTGGCATCATCATCATATCACCCAAGATCTAGGAGCCCTCCACCTCCTCCTCCTCCTAGTCCACTTAAAGGCAAAGACAAAGGCAAAATGGAAGATTTGGGCAACACCAGACAAGAAAACGCACGCCAGTGGAACGAACGGAAGCTCTTGACAATAAAGGTACTCAGGTTTAGAATGATGCTATGTCACAACTCGAGCAAAGGTTGTTGAAACTCCAAGGGGAGCTTGAGCATGTCCGGAACTTGGCAAATTTATCTTTCTCACTCAGTGTCCCAGATGTCATTCAAAATCCCATACCTCCTCAGAACACCCCAAACAAAAAGAACCCTCGCACAACTCATCATCATACAACTCCACCGAAAAAACAAATTATCCCACCACAGCACCAGTACAACACTTTCCACGCTCCAAGAAATACCCCGCTAATTATCCATGAACCACAAGACTCCACAAGTGACCACCTCTATGCTCAAACACCAGGTCATCAAGACAACCCCATATACATGGATACTCTACCTCACTCCACCCAACATATTGCTTACACACCTGAATCCAGTGAGAAGGATATGCTCATTAAGAATTTGGTCGAGGAACTCAAGAAGCTGACTAGTCGAGTTCAAGGCATTGAAGGAAGCAAGGGAGTCGGAGGGTTGAACTACGAAGATCTCTGCATACAGCCCGATGTTGAACTACTGAAGGGTTACAAACCTCCTAAGTTCGAAATGTTCGATGGTACAGGTGATCCCAGGATCCATCTGAGGACCTATTATGATAAATTTGTTGGAGTAGGAAGAGACGAGACGATTCACAAGAAATTGTTCATGAGGAGCCTCACAGGAGATGCTTTATCTTGGTACATCAGCCAAAACCCTAAGAAGTGGTCTGATTGGATAAGTATGGAATCAGACTTCATGGACCGATTCAGGTTCAATACGGAGAATGCACCAGACGTGTTCTACATCCAAAACCTTAAAAAGAAGCCCACCGAAACTTTTCGCGAGTATGCCGCTCGCTGGAGATCTGAATCAGCCAAGGTCAGGCCTGCCCTAGAGGAAGAACAGATGAACAAATTCTTCGTCCAGGCACAAGACCCGCAGTATTATGAGAGGCTAATGGTGATTGAAAACCACAATTTCTCTGACATCATCAAGCTGGGTGAGAGAATTGAAGAAGGTATCAAGAGTGGAATGGTCACTAACTTTGAGGCACTACAGGACACCAATAAAGCCTTGCAGTCTGGTGGTATATCCAAGAAGAAAGATGTAGGAACGTTAATGGTTGCACATGGACCCAAATCCCCATTGGTATACCAAACTTGCCCACTCACCTATCAAGCACCCTCGCCCACCTATCAGTCAGCACCTCCACCAACATATCATCCATCTCCACCGTCTACATATCAGCCTACTTCCCCCAGATATTCCCAACCAGCTCTTGTTTATCATACCTATAACTCTCAGCCATCTCACTTCCAATCACCCCCTGCTCGCCAAAATTTCCCGAGACCTCAACCCAACTTTGATCGCAGACCTCCTAAACAATACACTGCCATTACTGAACCTATCGACCAGCTGTATGAAAGATTAAAAGTTGTTGGTTATATCACTCTTATCCCTGCTATAACCCCTGAAAATCCATCCCATTGGGTCAATCCAAACAAGACTTGTGCATACCATTCCGGCATGAAGGGGCATACGATTGATGAATGTTGCTCACTGAAAGATAAGATCCAGTCTATGATTGATAACAAGGTCATCCAGGCAAAAGAATCTGCTCCCAATGTTCGTAACAATCCGCTTCCAGACCATAGGGGTGTCAACATGATAGAGATAGAAGAAGATTGGGACCTAGAGGGGTCGATCGGGTTAATTATAGAAGGTGATGACCCAAAGAAGCCAGCAATTACTCTTAATCCCATCATAGTCCAGATTCAGCCATCCGGAGACGTCGAGGTAACTGCTTCGCTCCCATTCAAGTTTGAAACGGCACCACCTGCAAACACACATTTGCCGTTCGAGGTTGAAGTTATGCCACCTGCTAAGGCACCCATCCCATTTTAAGTGAAAGTAGTTGCACCAATCACAGTGACAGTGTCAACCACACCACCTTTCAACGATAAGTTTGTACCTTGGGATTACACTGCTAAAGCAAGGAGGAAAGGTAAAGTCAAGATAGGAGAAGTTGGTGTTGCGCAGGGGATGACAAGGACCGGTAGGGTCTATACACCTGAACACTTGGTAGAATCTGGCAAGAATGCTTCCAACAGGCTAACCGTCATTGAGACAGGCCCAGATGATCTTTGGAGGAAGGTGCAAGCCAGGGAATACTCAGTCATCGATCAACTGAACAAAACTCCAGCCCAGATATCCATTCTGTCATTGCTGCAAAATTCAGAGACACACATGAATGCTTTGATAAAAGTGTTGAATGAAGCATATGTACCAAATAACATAACTAGTGGAGAAATGACCAATATGGTAGGTCAAGTACTGGAGAGTCACAAGATCACTTTCCACGAGGACGAGCTGCCGCTTGAAGGGTTAAGTCATAAACAAGCATTGCACATCACTGTGCAATGTGAGGACTACTTCATCACCAGGATTCTGATCGGTGGGGGATCCAGCCTCAACATTTGTCCGTTGACAATACTCAAGAAATTGGGCAAGGGGTTGTACGAGATCAAAGAAGGATCTATGAATGTAAAGGCTTTCGACGGCTCTTAAAGGTCTACCATTGGTGAAATCAGTCTTTGCCTGCAGATGGGACCTACATGGTTCGAGATTGAATTTCAAGTGATAGACATATCAGCATCCTACAACCTGTTGTTGGGACGTCCGTGGATAAATGTCATTGGGGTTGTGGCATCAACATTGCATCAGTCAGTAAAATTTGAATGGAACCACCATGAGGTGATCATCCATGAAGACGAAAGCAATATTATCTATAGTCGCCATACCATCCCGGTGATTAAAGGTAGAAGAAGGCTGGGTGGAGAAACCTACCACTACATTGAACGGATCAATGCAGTAGACAAAGAAAAATGGTAGGACAGTAAGGTCGAGAGCATACTGAACTGGAGTGGATACGAGCCTGGCAGAGGACTCGGTAAGAGTCTTCAGGGGATTTCCAAACCAATACAACTGAAGCACCATGGCACCACTTTTGGGTTGGGATACAAATACACTTGGCAGGAGTACGAAGACTGGTCACCACCATGGTGCGGTCCCTACTATCCATTGGAAAAGCCTATACCACATTTGGAGTAGACTTTCCAACAAGCTGATATCATATGGGGTTCAGAAGAAGAAGAAACTCTAGTAGCTTTGAAGAATCTATTCCTGGAAGACGAAGGCATGGACTGTTGTGTTATTGTTGAGAAGGAGGAAGAGGAGGCCCTACCAGCCAAGCTGTGAGCAAGGGATCATTCCTCAAGAATTGGATCGTCAGACCATCCAGGGTTCGACGAGTCCCGGGGTAGCAAGGCTGAACAACGTTATTTATTTCATTTTGCTAATGATTTCCTTTTCGCATTTTATTTTCCAATAAAATCCCGATGTTCCAAAATCGTTTGTTTAAATTATCACAATCATTTATACGTTTCACTGAATCTGTATTTACCTACTATTGTTTCTCTCATTATTTTATCTATATAGCATTTATTTACTGTCTTGATGAACCAATGATTGTGACATGCAATGAGACAACGCAACAAAAGGACAGTGATTCAGAAGAAGAGGATGCCATACCCGATGAAATTATCAGAGAAGTTGAGGATTTTGAAAACAAGCCTAAGTCCAATATGGATGAGACCGAGGTAATCAACTTGGGAGATTCAGAGACTATCAAAGAAACCCGCGTCAGCATCCATTTGACGCCATCAGAGAAAATGAAATACACACGATTATTGAAAGAATATGAAGACATATTTTCATGGTCCTATGATAACATGACTGGTCTAAGTACGTCCATTGTGGCTCACAAGTTGCTGACCCATCCAATGTGCCCGCCGGTAAAGCAAAAGCTCATAAAGTTCAAGCCTGATATGAGTCTGAAAATTAAAGAGAAAGTTACCAAGCATATCAACGCCAAGGTTCTCAGGGTAGTTGAATATCCGACATGGTTATCCAATATCGTGCCAGTGACCAAGAAAGATGGAAAGGTCAGGGTTTGTGTCGACTACCGAGATCTCAACCGGGCCAGTCCAAAAGATGATTTTCCCCTTCCAAACATACACATCCTAATTGACAATTTCGCTAAGCATGAGCTTCAGTCGTTCGTGGATTGCTTTGCTGGTTACCATCAGATTTGGATGGACGAGGAAGACACTGAGAAAATGACTTTCATTATGTCGTGGGGAGTCTACTATTATAAGATGATGCTATTCGGCTTAAAGAATGTTGGGGCCACCTATATGAGAGCTATGACCACTATCTTCCATGACATGATACACAGAGAAATCGAGGTGTATGTGGATGGCGTCATCATCAAGTACAAAAGAGCCACTGACCTTACAACAGATTTGAGAAAGTTCTTCAATAGGCTGCGAAAGTAAAACTTGAAATTAAACCCCGTGAAGTGTGCGTTCGGGGTTCCTGCTAGTAAATTGCTTGGGTTCATCGTCAGCCGCCGAGGGATAGACTTGGATCCATCAAAAGTCAAAGCCATCCAAGAGTTACCACCGCCAAAGAACAAGAAAGATGTGATGAGTTTCCTGGGACACCTTAACTACATCAGCTGATTCATAACCCAATCCACGGTTATATGTGAACCAATCTTCAAGATGCTAAAGAAAGATGTTGCGACCAAATGGACTGAGATTGTCAGAAAGCTTTCGACAGAATCAAGGAATACTTGTCAACGCCACCAGTTTTGGTCCCGCTAGAATCAGGTAGACTCTTGCTACTCTACCTTGCGGTATTAGATGAAGCTCTCGGCTGTGTTCTGGGGCAGGATGACGAGACATGAAGAAAGGAATAGGTTATTTATTACCTGAGTAAGAAGTTCACTCCATATGAGACACGGTATTCCCTACTGGAACGTACCTGTTGTGCTCTGACCTGGGTAGCCCAGAAGCTGAGGCATTACTTCTGTGCCTACACAACATATCTCATATCAAGGATGGATCCCTTGAAGTATATCTTTCAGAAGCCCATGCCCACTGGCAAGCTGGCCAAATGGAAAATCCTACTGAGTGAGTTCGACATTGTCTATGTGACTCAGAAAGCGGTCAAGGGGCAAGCATTGACAGATCATCCTGCCGAGAATCCTATGGGAGGAAAATACAAACCCCTGAAAACGTATTTTCCCGATGAAGAAGTGTCATTCATAGGAGAAGACATTGCAGAATCCTATGACTGTTGGAGAATGTTCTTCGACGGAGCAACCAATTTCAAAGGAGTCGGCATTGGAGTTGTCCTGATATCGAAAACAGGTCAACATTACCCGGTATCTGCTAAACTCAGATTTCCCTGCACCAACAATATGGCAGAATATGAAGCCTGCATCTTAGGGCTCAATATGTCCATTGACATGAATATCCAGGAGTTGTTAGTAATTGGTGACTCAGACCAGCTAATACACCAAGTACAAGGAGAATGGTCTACCAAGAATTCCAAGATATTGTCATATCTGCACCATGTGCAAGAATTGAGAAAGAGGTTCGCGAAGACAGAATTTCGGCACGTCCCCAGAGTTCAGAACGAGTTTGTCGAGCATTGACCACTCTATCATCCATGATACAACACCCATATAAGAACTCATTGATCCTATTCCAGGTAAGATCCATAACCAGCCGTCATATTGTGCCCATGTTGAAGAAGAAGCAGACGGAAGATCATGGTTCCACGACATTAGGGAATACTTGTCAAATGGAGTGTACCCAGAGCTTGCAAATCACACTCAGAAATGCACGCTCCATAGATTGTCCAACAATTTCTTTCTCATCAGAGGAAACCTATACAGGAGAACTCCTGACTTGGGATTATTGAGATGTGTCGATGCAAAGGAAGCTTCCAGACTACTTGAAGAGATACATGCTGGGACATGCGGCCCACATATGAATGGTTTTGTCTTGGCAAAGAAAATACTCAGAGTCGGTTACTTCTGGATGACCATGGAAACGGACTGCATCCAGTATGCCTGAAAATGCTACCGATGTCAGGTACATGCAGATATGATAAAGGTACCCTCAAACGAGCTCAACGCAACAAGCTCGACTTGGCCGTTCGATGTCTGGGGAATGGACGTCATTAGACCGATAGAGCCTATCGCCTCAAATGAACACATATTCATCTTAGTAGCTATTGATTATTTCACCAAATGGGTCGAAGCGGCGTCCTACAAAACAGTGACTAAGAAAGTTGTGGCAGACTTTGTCCGCGACCGTATCATTTGTCGGTTCGGGGTTCCAGAGTCAATCATCACCGACAACGGATCCAATCTCAATAATGATCTGATGAAATCAATGTGCGAGACTTTCAAAATCAAACACAAGAATTCCACAACCTATAGACCTCAGATGAATTGAGTTGTAGAAGCCGCCAGCAAGAACATCAAAAAGATATTGAGAAAGATGATAGAAAAACACAGACAGTGGCACGAAAAGCTACCATTTGCCTTACTGGGATACCGCACCACAGTCTGCACATCAACTGGGGCAACACCTAATTTACTGGTTTATGGTACGAAAGTTGTTATCCCTGCCGAAGCGGAGATCCCTTCCTTAAGAATCATACAAGAAGCTGAGCTCAGCGACGCAGAATGGATAAAAGGCTGGAACGAACAGTTGGCCCTCATAGATGGGAAAATGATGAATGCAATAAGTCACAGACAACTTTATCAGAGCAGAATGACCAGAGCTTTCAACAAAATAGTCAAACTAAGGCAGTTCACACCAGGGCAGCTAGTGTTAAAGAAGATATTTCCACATCAAGATGAGGCCAAAGGGAAATACTCTCCCAACTGGCAAGGTCCGTATATGGTTCATCGAGTACTGACGGGAGGAGCTCTCATACTTTCTGAAATGGATGGAGAAGTCTGGCCAAAACCAATCAATTCAGATGTAGTCAAACGCTAATATGTGTAATTCTTTATGATGTAAACTGAACTATGCATGAGCTGATTCCCGTTTAAGAGGGGATACGTAGGAAGCCATATGGGTTTGGTCACAATTCAATAAAAATCTCATTTCCCCCCGCAATTAGAAACTGGGGCAGAATTTTGAGAAGGACCCTCAAAATTCTGAAGCAAGTTCAGCCGATCGCAGCATATACAACAGTCAGAATCATTAAACACCTAACTGGGACAGAATTTTGAGGAGGACCCTAAAAATTCCGTAGCATGAGTGGTTGCAATGTCTTGAACCATGTCACGGTCGTCGTTTCAGAACTCATCTACAGAACTCACGATTTTTCTTTGGATGCAGGAATAAAGAACAAACAAGTTTCGAAGTCACGAACTTCAACACAGTCGCAAATGCAAGGTTTACTATCAGCACAAAAGAACGAACGTGCTCCAGAGTCACAATTCTCACAACAATCGCAATACCACAACCTATTACCAGCTAAGAAATCCTATTAGCATTTGCTATTTGTTCCTTTGCATAGGGCCAAGACCTACCTTCATCTTGCACGGGACTAAGCTCTGTCCCACATTTACATGAGGATAAGCTCTACCTCTATTTGCATAAGGCTAATCTCTGCCTTCCTATCTGCATAAGGCTAATCCCCTGCCTTCCCTTGCATAAGGCTATCTCTGCCTTCCTATCTACATAAAGCTAATTTTCTGCCTTCCCTTGCATAAGGCTAATCTTCTACCTTCCTATCTGCATAGGGCTAATATTTTGCCTTCCCTTGCATAAGGCTAATCTTTTGCCTTCCTATCTGCATAAGGCTAATCCCCTGCCTTCCCTTGCATAAGGCTATCTCTGCCTTCCTATCTGCATGGGATAAGCTCCTCCTCCAATTTACTTTTTCACTGAGACTAAGTGTTGTCTCTCAAGCATTATCTACTTCGCTTCTCTTTCGGGCTAAACTCCGCCATTCAATTCGCAAGACTAAGCTCTGTCTTGTCCGCGGATGAAATATTGCCAACACGTCCAAAGGCGTCATAGTCTAACAACATCATCCTCATAGCATGAAGACACCATGTCATGGCCTGAGGATATCTCTAAATTTGCATATCATTATTCAAAGGCATCATATCTCTGAGGCACCATCTGCATAGCCCGAGAACATCATTTCATGTCATACGAATCTCTCATCAAACAATTCATAGCCCGGGACATCATGGTCTAAGGACGTCATCCCTAACCGTCCAAAGACAACTTTCATAGTCCAACGGGAACCTGCATCATGTTTAAGATTATGCATAGTATACGTTTGTATTGCTTTTATTTGCAGGTAACCCGACGAGCAACTGCTATCCCAGCAGGAGCAATCCCGCTCCAGTTCTCCCAACCGTCTCGAACCCGATATTCCGTAAACCGTCCAGTCGTGTATCCCTAGATGTTGCATATGTTCTTGTGATTAACTTCATCAATATACTTCGCCGATGAATATGGAACTACATACGACCTGATTCCTGTAAAACCAGGGATATGTAGGCAGCTCAGAAACCAGGGCGCGGCCCTAAATCTCTCAAACCGTTTCGCTCGGTCAAATTGGCCATCATATCCTTACCCAACAACTCTTTCATCCTTTCTTGGTAAAGAGGGGCAGCTGTTGATACCCAATTTTCCCCAAAAATAATTTTAAATTGCATATATACTTTCAAAATCATGCATTAATAGAAATTGGTATTTTTCCATCATTTTCCTATATTTTTATTAAATTACCCAGCATTTTATTTCCAATAAATAATTACAAATTGCATCACAAATGATTTCAAAAGTATTTCTTGATTTTATTTATCGTTTGTGGTCCCATTATGACTAAATTATTTCATAATTAGCCAATTGGCACCTTTTGGCTATAATTGCAGTAACTTTGCAATTATAGCCCAATCATATAATTTTGTACCATTTTTTATCAAAATTTAATCATTTTGTAGTTTAATACTAAATAATATTTTTAAAGCTATTTTCTATGCATGAAATTTATTTTTATGATTATTAGTTATTTTATAAATTATTTTAATTAATTTAGATCGGGTATTTGTCAAATAGCCTATTTTATTTTTTGATTCTAACCTATTGAAATCAGCACAAAACACCTAGTTATGCTAGTCCAACAGACCCAAGCCCAATTCCTAAATATACCCAACCCAATTTCGCTCAAATCCTGGCCGTTGATCATTTTTTATCAACGGTCTAGGTTAATTCTTACCTTAATTAACCTAAGAGACTACCCCCCAAACCCCTCATTTCCCTCACACTCACCCTCCGTCACCCCTTAACCTTCTCTCTCAAATCCTCTCAATCAAACCCTAGCTCTCAAGCGACGTCACCGACATAAACTCCACCCTGTGATGTTTCTATGCATTCTCCGGCCAGTCCTGGCCTTCTACGCTCCGTGGCTCTTCAATTTTATGAATCCTTGAAAGGGTTTCAAAGGATTCCGACAGGTTTTGGTTTGAACCTGTGTTTACCGGCCTGTCTCAGGGCACTTTTCGTTTGTAAGTAATGATCTCGCCTTGTTTTTGTTACGAATCTATGGTTTCTAAACCTATGTTCTGATCTCTGCTATGTTTTCTAAAGAAACCCTAGTCTATTATCTTCGATCCTTTCCAGATCTGTATAGATCTGAAGGTAATCAAGCACTATTACATGTTTTCTTTGAAAACTTCTGGTTTTAAATGATTGTTCTGATTTTCCCTAAACTAGGGTTCATCCCAAAATGGTTTTGCAAAGGTCTATCTAACTTCTAAGTGTTAAATCGATTTTCTTTCATCTTTGTGACTGATTTGTGCAAAGAAATACTTAAACCTGGTTGATTTTGTGCGATACTCTGATTTTTTCTAAACTCTGCTTCGATTCCGGGTACTTTCTGTGTTAACAGTCATATTACTTTGCTCTATTTTTTTTTTACCTAAGCATGTTTTCTTTGTCAAATCCATTATTCTGTGGTTTTGCCCTAATTGATCTTTATTAGAGTTCGAATCTGTATTTCTATGAGATTTACTTAGTTCAATTTCTGTTTATAGAAGTTGAGTAGTTCTTTCCGGAAATCAGTGTTATTTTAAAAGTTTTGGATGATTGATTCACTCTGTTAGAGATTCATGTGCGTAATTCTTGATTGTTTACTTGTTTATGACCTTAATTTGGTCCTTTGTTGATTCTTTAAATGGCACGATTGGGGTTCTTTCCTTAATTAGGCCCTTGTGTTACCGTTTGGTCAAGGAGTCTGTTCTAAACTCCCTTATTTGGTTTCTTGCCTTAATTAACACCCATTATTACCGTTTGGCTAATTTCCCTTAATTAAAGGAGCCTATTATGAAATCCTTTACGTGATTGAATGCTGTGATTGCCCTAATTGATTTATTTCTGTTCCCTTTACCTTATTTTGTTCTACTCTTAAACTACTATATATTAACTCTTATTTTTACCTCCCAGACACACAATAGTCAACAGCACACGAACACACTAGTTCAAACTCTATCTCTCACACTCCAAGCTTTCTGCTCTCTTTCTGTGTTACTTACAATTATTCTGAGTTAGCCGGCTGTAAGTCAAGGCTAGCTATTATGCTCTCCTATCCCTTCGCTTGTGTGTTTACTGTATTCTTTACCGGTATGTTCTTATTTCAATTCAAGTCCCAAACCAATATTCTTATTTTACTACTTCAGTTTATCATGTTTCTAATATGTTTCTATCTGTGATTTTGTTGTTCAACCTGCAACTAATATGTCTACTTTAATGCTTTATCAGCATGTTTCTGAATATGTCCAACCCCCTTTGTAGTACCCCATTGTGACTTTGCCTTACTTATGTTTTCCCCCATTTCCATCATGAACCCTTTTGTGCAAAGCAATTAGCTATCCTAAGTTGTTTGATCCTGTGTTGGTTCTGAGATTCATGATATGTTGATTCCCTAAACCCCTCTAAGAATTTTCATGCTCCTGTAACTATGTGCGCACTACACGTGCTCTATGTGTCCCCAATCCCCATCACCCCTGTGTGTAGATTTGTTCTTTCTGTTTTGGTTCTGTTTGGTTTTGGCTCTATGTTTGATCTGTTGAGGTCTAATTATATAACTCTCTCTTTTCAAAAGTTATTTTACTGAATGACTCCCTCTTTATTTCACAAAATTGTTTCAAGAAAGTCTCTTTTAACATTGTTTTCTTAATAAAACCTTTTCAAAATTACATCAAGCACTCTCACTCTATTCTTAGGTCCTTAAGTTCTGCCTCTCTAATGTGTGACTGCTTACGGATCCCTATGAGATCCCTATGAACTCTGATGCATTAGAGCTGGCTCTTCCACACTGCACTTACTCATTTATGGTTGTGAAATCTGGGTGTGAGCACTGCCCGGGATCCCTTGAGGTCCTTAGGGAACTCTAACACACTCGAATATGAGAAAGGCTATGAAACATTTGAGCATTTGAGGTTTTGAGAATCTGGGCTTGTTTTCAGGCTCCCTATAGTGTAACTTCTTATATTTCTTTATCCACTTATGTAATTCATTCACATTGGTTTGTAATAATTGATGTAAACGAATATTGGGGATTTATAGTGAAAAGGGTAGGGTAGTTATATATGTTATCAATATCAATAGGTAGAAATCATGCCTTAGGTTTACATTTCCTATATGTGCATTAGAATCCGTGTTTAGGACCAATACGTGCAAATCATATCATACATTCGATATCATGCTCTTAAGTTTCATGTATATTGTTTCAGCATATCATTTGACATTATTTTCATCACTTAGAAATCCTGCTTCTAGCTAAATAACAACATTAACATGAAAACTGTTGCTACTGCATATTCTGAAATCATGTTGTAACTTTCTGTGCATCTAGAAATCATGTTTTTTTTTTTTTTTTTTTTTTTTTACGAATTTTGCATGTAAATGAGTCTGAATCTTATAATGTTCATACTAGATACCCTGTTTTAGGATCTCACTAAGTCACACCTAGCTAAGCTATTGATGCATGAAAAAGGACATAAGACAGTCTCACATATGATTATCTTGTGCTAGTAAAACTGGTAATAACCCCTGTCTCTTTGCAACACTTAGAACAACATGCTTTAGGTAAAACAACTTCCAAACTATTTTAATAATTATGGTAACTATTGTGCATTCCCCCACGCCTAGGCAAGCCTTAGGTAACCAATTTGTATAAAATTGGAAAACTGTTGCTTTTGTATTTACTGTTTAATGGTTAACATGCTTAAAATCAGTAGGCAAATTGATTAGGGCCCCTGCTATGGGTTTGTAAAATAAATCTACATATCTCTTATATTTTGATACTCACCTAGACATCATGTTTTAGGATCCTGCTTAATAATACTGCCCTTGTTTGTGTTTGAGACGTGCTGTTTACATGTAATATCTGTGCAGGTAAACCTGAGCCTCTTAAATTGTTTATTTATGTTTTATCTATTAAAGTCCTATCTGTTCTTTCCTTTCGCCTAGTATTTTCTCCTTTCAATGTTAGGGGTCTGTTTAGAACTGCCTTTAAGTAGGGGTCCCTCCAGGACCATTAAGGAGGGATGAGTAATAACATGCATAGAGGTCATTAAATAAACTCGCTTAATAACCGCTAAAGGGTGGAAAGGGTAGACATGGATATGATAGCGGTGCGCCAATGCAACGTGTAGCCCCTCATTGAGGAGTGACTACCGGGCATTGCACCGATGTGATCCTACAGGATAAATAACCTAGGACCCCCTATCCCTTACATATGCGTGTTTAGATCATAAACATTTCAAGACCTTATATATGTGCCTAGACTCTAAACCTTTTAATTTTTAGCATATATGTGTGCTTAGACTGCGAATCTTCTCAAAAACCTTTATTTACCTATGTGCTTTTGTTGCTTATGTGCTACCTGTTATAAAATTCACAAAGTTTGTTTGGCCGGGAACCACAATTGTGGACTTCGAGGGGTGCCTAACACATTCCTCTTGAAGTAATTTCAAGCCCTTACCCTATCTCTGGTTATCCAATTTATGTTTGTAAATGACCCTTAGTAGGTGCCCTAACACACCTTAATTCGTTAGGTGGGTGACTCTTCAATTCCTTACCCCTTTCCCAAAAGGAAACGAGTTGTTCCAATAATATCAAAACCCTAACTGATCCGAAAGGAGAGGGAAAAAGGGGGGCGCGACACCCTGTCACCTAATAATCAACACATAATGCAGTCTATTTCTACACTCACTGAACCTTCCAATTTTTCTCAAGCCTGTCAACATCCAAGTTGGATAGAGGCAATGGAATCAGAAATCAAGGCCCTAGAAGACAATCACACATGTGATGTGGTTGAATTGCCTAAAGGAAAAAGAGCTCTACCTTGTAAATGGTTATATAAGGTAAAACACCTATCAGATGAAAGGATTGATGAAAGCAAGGCTGGTGGTCAGGGGGGATATTCAAAGAGAAGAGATAGACTATAGCGAGACTTTTTCACCAATAGTAAAGATGACAACCATAAGGTGTTTGCTCACTATTGCAGCCAAGAGAGATTGGAATGTTTTCCAATTAGATATCAACAATGCATTTCTGCATGGAGATCTTCAGGAAGAGGTATACATGAGATTTCCATCAGGTGTAACACCTCCTATTCCTAAGCATGTTTGCCTTCTAAGGAAGTCAATATATGGTTTGAAGCAAGCCTCTAGGCAATGGTGGTTTGAGTTTTAAAGGATATTCATCATCATTAAATAATTATTCGTTGTTCTTTAAACGTACAAGAAAACTAATTTCTATCCTAGCTATGTATGTAGATGACATTCTACTTACTGGGAATGATTAGAAGAAATTCAGCATATCAAAGGCTTTCTCAATACTGAATTCAAGGTCAAGAATCTAGGCAGCATACACTATTTTCTAGGAATGGAAATTTTGCGAGAGAAGGAAGGATTTATTGTGAAATAAAGGAAATTTACCTTGGATATGCTACAGGAATTTGATGTTTCTCACTTGAAACTCTCCTCTTGATCCCTCTTCTAAGATTGAATTTGATGATGGACGACCTTTGGAAAATCCTGCAGTGTTTTGTCACTTGGTTGGGAAATTGAAATTACTTGACCAATACTCGTCCATACCTCTCTTTTGCAGTCCTTTCTCTCAGCCAGTACATGCAGAGACCTTGCCGATCTCATTTCACTTTTGCATTGCAAGTATTGAAGTATTTGAGCGCAGATCCAGGTCAGGGTATTCTTCTTTCAGCAGCACCATCGTTTTCTCTGCTTGCATTATGCGATGCAGATTGGGCCTCTTGTAAGGAATCAAGCAGATATGTGAGTGGATTCTTCATCACACTTGGAGGAGCACCCATTTCCTGGAAATCAAAGAAACAAGTATCAATATCTTTATCATCAACAAAAGCAGAATATTGATCTATGAGAAGAGTCACAACATAACTTACTTGGCTTGTTCGACTTCTTGAAGATCTCTCTGCACCAGTGACTCTTCCCATTCCACTTCACTCTGATAGCAAAGCAGCTCATCCATATCGCCCGTAACCCCGTTTTTCATGAACGGACAAAACATATGGAGATCGATTGTCATTTTGTTTGTCAACAATTCCTCTCCGGGCTAATTACTCTGTCCTTTGTTCCTTCCAAAGATCAATTGGCTAATCTATTCACAAAGCCACTTTCAGGGGTTTCTCATTTAGAGATTTTGAGCAAGTTAGGGGTCACAAGGTTACCCTCTAACTTGAGGAGGGATGTTGAAAAGAAGAAACCCCTTTCTAATTCTATGATCCATGGAGTTATGATCAAGGATAAAGAAGAAAAATGAAGGAGATGAAGAAGAAGATAAAAATGGTGTACTGCAAAGGTTTCAATACTTTTGATGTTGTCTGAACATATTGTGGACACACAACTGGGTCTACAAGTTCATTGTGCCTTTGCATTATTTGATCTCACATTTATAGATTTGGTTTTACCACTATTGGGCTAGCAGAGGATGAGACAGAAGATGAGACCAGCTGGAATAAGGTCATGTTCTTATTTTACATATTCTTTTATTAATTGTAAATAAGTTTGTTATAGAATAGCCGATAGAATAGGAGACAAGTGTATAAGTGGTTATTCTTTAGATTCCTTTTGCTGTAGATAAATAGTACATTGTACAATAGCTGAATCATTTTAATTGAAAATTTACAATATTTTCTCAAAGTTCAGTTTTCTTCAAATCTTACATCATAAAAGAAAAGGAAAAAATAGGAGACAAAAACCCACCAAAAAGCTTGAAAAAGGACTTTTGCATGACTATTTAGGCCGGGTAAAAAACAATTCGTATGTACCTATTTAAAAAATTCAGCCATTAAAAATTTATACAACACAATTTTATACGTCGTATACCTTTGAAATATACAAGTCACATAATCGTATACACTGAAGGTATAACACAACAAGAATAGTTAAATCACTTTATTGTATACTATCAAGTTATTAAATATGGTATTAAAAACGTACATATGTGTATTTTATAAATAATTTTCTTAAATATGTACATTATAATATCTTTTAAAATAAATATTTTCTGGTAATTATTTTTGGCCACATGGCATACTTGTTATTCCGTTAATTTTCCCAAAAAGGAACGCACAGAAAAGGAGCACCAATCTTGATTAATAAACTAATTGGGAGAAAAATTTAAAAATAGTCAGATTTACAAGTGGTCATTCAAAAATATACGTATTTTCAAACGTAATTGAAATTTAGCAATTTTTCATGTAAAGATAAATCTGAACAAAAATACTGTTTAAAATCCGAAAAATACTCTAGTATAATATACTGGAAGTCCAATATAATATACTGGAACTCCAGTATAATAAACTCCAGTATAATATACTGGAGTTTCAGTATACTTTGTTGGAACTCCAACATATTATACTGGAGTTCCATCAAAGTATACCGGTCCGGCATAATATGCTGGAAGTTCATACAGAGGTGCTCAGATCTCCAATATATTATGCTGGAACTTTCTACGTGTTGTAATTTCAGCATAATATACTGAAAGTTCATACACAGGTGAAACAAACTCCAGTATATTATGTTAGACCGGTCTCTGTTGCAGCAAAATGATGGCTATTTTTCAATGACTTGGCAAATGGTGATTATTTTCGAATGATCAGTCCGAAAACTGGCTAGTCGGCGTTATTTTTACACTAATTGGCTGAATCATGACCCGATTCACATGACCCGTTTTCGAAATCCGGTCTTTTCTTTTTCCGGTTCCTCGAGCTCGGTCAATGCCCTCTCCGCTTAATCCCAGTTTGAAAAGGAAAAGCAAAATTCAGTGAATGAGCGGGACATGAATAATAATAAGAGGAAAAGGATGGAGCTGAGTCATTGGAGCTTCACCTTCTTCTTCTTCTACTTTTAACAATTATGGCCTCTTCTGATTCCCAGCGTCGCTGCGTTTTTGGTTAGCTTCTTTTTTTCCTAATTCTCTCTATCTATCAATTAGTTTATGAAATATGTTTGGATAATTGTAATTCCGCCTAGTGTTTCTTAATTACTCGAAAAGGTTGAAGCTTTAGCCCATTGGGCATATTGGGGGTTGGCAATTCAATCCAATTTAAGTTGCTTCTGTATTATAATTGTATATTGGAATAAATTATTTAGCTGAATTTATGCTTAATTTAGATTTGTTTTTGTGGGTGATGTAGTTGGGAATATACCATATGATGCTACTGAGGAGCAACTAATTCAAATCTGTGAGGAGGTTGGACCAGTTGTTTCCTTCAGGTGGAGTATTTTTTATTGTTTTTTGCCTTCTCATTTATTTTACACAGCAGTTGTTTTATATTTTGTTTTTTTATTTAGTTAAAGCGGCTGAATTAGTTTTTCATAGCAGGACATAGAAGAGTTTGTCCTTTTGCAAGTTTTGAACTTTCAAGTGCACTACTATCTCGAGTATATGTAAGAAATGGGAAAGATCATAAAACAAAATACCATTTTAACCTTTTCATCACAATTTGGTGTTCCAAGTATATGTTAGTTTGCTGATTGAGGATTTGAGGTGACTCATGGATAGAGTGAACTTGACAGCTAGAAAAGCATATAACTTTTTTAGTATAAAAATGAATGCTTGAAGTTTATATTGCAGCTGGTCGAAAAACTTCTCACCGGCAAGGATTTTAAATTCTGTTTAGAGGGCGTTATGTGGAGGATGATAGACTGAAGGAGGCTCTTTTGAATCTAATAGGAGATGATTCTTCCCCTTTAATCTTTCATGTTTGGATGAGTCTACCTAGCATTTCTTTCTTTTGACTTGTTCTGTTTCTTTTCCTCAGATTAGTGATTGATAGAGAAACTGGGAAACCAAAAGGTTATGGATTCTGCGAATACAAGGATGAAGAGACTGCCTTGAGTGCTCGTCGCAACCTTCAAGGGTACGAGATAAATGGTCGGCAGCTAAGAGTTGATTTTGCTGAAAATGATAAAAATTCTGACAGAAATCGTGACCAGGTAAGATATCTAGACGTCCTTAGACTATTACTTTTACGGGGTACATCCTTGACAAAAATTACTGTAGGGTGTTTCTTTCTTTAGCTGTTCTCTTAATTTCTTGTCCCTGGATTGAGCAGCCATTTTCAAGCTTGTTTGAGCTGTATGTCTCAACCAAAATGTCCATATATATTAAAAGTTATTGGTTTTATGCCACGCGATGACTGGCTATTTCAGCATAGTCATGATTGTGTTAGTGGAATTATGGAAATGATTAAATTTCATACAAGGCGGTGTTGGCATTTCACTGGGTTCTGTTTGGAGATGAACTTAATCTTTATTAGGATATCCAACACTAATGTCACTGGCTTTCATCCTGGTTAATGACCATTTTAACTGGTACCTGGGTGCTTTAACCATTTCAGCTACCTATAATTTACTCACTTATTCTCCGGAGTTCCTACTTTTGCTTCTACGGTGCATCATCTATCTGACTTACATCTGTGAATTTCTTCGTAGTCGTTCGTGGATTTTTGGGGTCACATCTATTTCTAACTTTTCTGTATTTTGATCCTGTCATCTAAACTAGTCATTAGCACATAAAAGTTGTTGAAGTTGGGTGTTCATAATAACAAAGCTTCAGAGATATGGTTTGTTCAGTTGGAAGAGTCTTGGTTACCCTTATATCCCATAGTAACTGTCTTACTTTCTAGTTTGGGTTTAAAAGACTTCTTTGATGAAGTAAAGATAATTGCATTAATAGCAGCATCTAGAAGATGCAAATTACAAGAGTAGGTTGTGCCTCCTACACAGAACTCAAGGAGTCATAGGTCCAAAAACTAATTTTGACCATTACTTCCCCATGTTTTTACCAACAAAAATGGTTCTAAAAGCATTTGGCTTTTTATTGCTGGAATTGTCACTGAAGTCTCTTGCCTTATAAATAAATAAAATGGCACTGGAGTCTCTTCAAAATATCATGCGCTGACTCTTACCACTAGACCAATGCCCCGGGGTGCTATCCAAAACACTAAATCTTTCCCCCATGGATAAATACTGCTTTTCTGCACATCCAGTTTCCTCTCAAATCTTCTATTGCTCATTGCCACACAGTAGATGCTTTATGTTTTACCACCAAATGTAGACCCAAGTAGCAGGGAATTGTCCTGTTTTGCACCCCAAAATCATAGCTAACTACTGAATATTTTCCACCCCATTAACTGGATAAAGAAGACTCTTGGCCTCTTGCTCATGTTAATGTTTAAACCCAAGAGGGCTTCGACAGCCAGCTATATAATTCCACGATTGAAATGAAGACTTATTCGCTACAATTCATTATATCATTTCTTGTTATCAGAAAGGTGCACTTTCACTCTTTTTTTTTTACTAAAGCCCAAGTTCTTTAAAAAGTTAACTTCATCTATATTGCTGACCCACTTTCATTTAATACATCAAAACTTCAACTGATAACTTAACAGTTGTGCCCAAACAGACAGAGATGGCAATGGGGCGAGGCGGGGCGGGTTTTGCCTTAACACACAAAATCTCAACCCGCTGCGCCCCGCCCCACATAGTATATTCACCCGCATCCACCCATCCGCTCCGCAAAATTCGTCTTTTATTATTTCTTTCAATTTGTCAAATATTTATCTTATTAAGTTTCATTTTCAATTATATTCATATATGCATTGCCAATCTAAAAGTTCCCATTGGAATCCAAGTTGCAAACCAAAGAAGTCCAATTTTGAATGGCCATAACTAGCAAATAACTATAAATCCTACCGAATGCTGTTAGTTTTAACTTTTAACAGTGTTTGATTTTAAATTCTTTTAATATACTTATTTCTGATTTTACATGCATCAATATTGGAATTTAGTTTGCAACATCAGTATGTCATTTCTGATGATTCAGATGTATCGTACAAGGTAATGAGATCAGATACATGAAATTTGCGTCAACTAATTATCTACTTCACTCAAATAAAGTAACTATATAGTTAAAGTTGGACTTTTAAACACTAAAAAAATATAATATAATATTTTCTTGTCAGAGATGGAAATAACAGAAACATATGTATTTACAGTCAACTAAATAAATCTCCAAAATGAAATATATTCCTCGTAAAAACCAAATCAGTTCGAGACTAGAATAATCAATGCATAGGAGAAAGGACTCACAAGTTCAAAATTGAAAAAGCAAATAATTTCTAGGTTGTAATAATATTAGCGATAACAGAAACATTGTAATTTTGGACCCGCACCCACAAAGAATTTTTAAAAAATTATTGGCCCTCCCCGCACCCGCATATGTCAAAACCCGCCCCGCATATGCTAAAACCCGCACCCCCCACCCCCCGCCCCATATGCCATCCCTACAAACAGAATACTGTTCTCAATTTAGGATGAAAGGAGCACTTCTTAATATTCAAACCCCTCTCGAAGAAAATGGCGGAAGCATAATATTGTGAGGAACTTAATATGTGAAGTATTATCATTTTTTTTTTCTGGACGTCAACTTTTCCAACTCAGAAGCAAGTAAGTTATTGAACATGTGTGAACTATCACGTGTCACCACTATGTCATTACTAACTCTGCTGTGGCTAATCCCGCCCAATGAGAAAAGGGAAAGGAGAACTATCTTAATACTCATCAGATACTTCTTTTCTCTAATTTTAATGAAATCTATTCAATTGACCTTATTTCTCTTTTCTGACAGGGTCGCGGCGGACCTGGAATGGTCACGAATGTTGGTATGGTTCAATTTCACATCTGCTTTTGACCCTTTCTTTTCCAATAGGCAAAAAGAGGGGAGCATGAGATTCATGGCTTCAGTAGCATTTTTTTTCTCTATAGAATATTACGTTCTAACTTTTTCTTCGGTTATATCTATCAGATCCCAAAAAACACATTGGGGGACCAGCTGTCCCTGTGGATTCTACACTTCATCAGCCAATAGGCATGTCAGTAGCTATGACTGCTGCAACGGTTATGGCAGGAGCTCTTGGAGCTGCTCAGACCGGCAGCTCCTTCAGTCAATCTGGAGTAGATCCTTTAACACTGCATATGTCCAAATTGTCTAGGAGCCAACTGAATGATGTAATGTCCGAGTTTAAGGTCAGGATGTTGATTAAAACCCTCTCCCATTTATGATTTTTCTGGCTCTGCTTGAAGTCTGCTGCAAAAATATATTACAGCAATAAAACTTTGAGTACTTTTCATTTATCAAAGACATTCTGCTGAGTTAAGCTAGAGCCTAGAAGTAACTGAAACAATACAAAGCTATAGACTGAGTGGTATAAGAATGAATTAGCAAAATAGTCGTATTCTGGTTAATTCCTTTATTTGTATTTTGTAGAGTCAATCAGTGTATGTGATCCTCGTGGATAACTGCTTGACCTGATTATTGTAATTTTGATGACAGGCAATGTGTACACAAAACAAGGACCAGACACGCCAACTGCTGTTAGCAATTCCAAATTTGTCAAAAGCTCTTTTTCAGGTATTGACCTATGGTATATGCTTAATGTGTTTGCACATTTCTGCTGTTGTTTAGCTTTTTGCTGTTTCCGACTTCTCAATAATGAAAATAATCATCTACTCTTCATAGTTGGTCACGCCTTAAATGCAATAGGGCTTTTGTGCTCATGCTATTCATTACTGCAGCATGGCCAAGCAGCCACTTAAGGCTTCTGAAACTGCATTTATGGTGTTCTATCCTAGGCTGCTTGTTTCATCATTACTTGAAAACCACTATTCAAAACTTTTTGTGCTAGATTAGGACAATGAATCTGTCTGCTTTATCACATGGTTTGCCGATGTGCATAAGAGTTGGAGTTAATGTGTTGGAGCTCTTCAAAGGACCACATGCTGTGCATCGCTCTTGTTGTACTCATAAGGAGAGGAATGTAGGAAAATGTTAATGCAATATGGCGACCCTTGTAATTTTTCTTGGCAGTACCATCTTGGTACTTGCCTTAATAAAATTTACTTACCTTATTAGAAAAAAGGAGAGGAATGTGGAAAGTGGGTTACTCTCACGTGTGCTCACTTCCGTTGTCCAGTTGTTATTTCATACTTTCAGCACTTTGTATATATCTTTTTGTAGATAAGATACGATAGATAACCATCAGAGATATGGTTGTTACTTTGATGACTTTTATTCTGCCACCTGCCAATGTTTTCTGGGAAGACTTTATAATCACTATCTAAAAGTTTGGTAGTGGAGTCACATCAAACATATGGTTTTAATTAACTTGAATTTCAATCTTTAGTATCGTAAAGACACAGAGACTTTATCCTAAGACGCAGAGTGAAACATGCATTGTCTGTATAAGTTCGCTATTTTTACACTTACAAAGGACAGAACACATTTACATTTTTCTTACAGGTAACATGTGTAAGAGTTCAAGATGCTGCTGCTATGATTTGTTTTGTACTGTGGATAGCTCGTCGTATCATTACAACCATGACAATTACTTTTCCCTGAATGTCTGTGCTGTTGCTTATTATTTTATTGCATAAATGTTCTGCTTTTCTGGAGTGCGGAGCATACTCTATTGTAATGCGAAGGGGGTCATATGACGAGTTGTCAGCTTCAGAGTAGCACTATTGCTCCTTTCTGCATTGCATGATTATTGTGTTATCCCATACTTACAAGTTTTTATTTGTTTATGAATTCAGGTGCAGCTAATACTGCGAATGGTTTCCCAACCAATGGTTCGTTCACTGGCTCCATACCTTTTTTCTTAATATCATTCTCTCTCTCTCTCTCTCTCTCTCTCTCTCCTTTTTTTTGTTGTTTTTTGAGGCATCAGGTTGTGAAAGAGCAAGACCTAATCATCTTTGAAATGTGCAGTTGCAGATGCCAAACATTCGGCAATCTACTGCACCTCAGTTGCAGCCATTGTTGCTAGATAGTCAGCGAAGTCAACAACTCGCAACTCAGTCTCTCCCTGGGTTACCCCCACTTCCCCCTAGTTTACTCCCCCAGGCACGGTCTCCGATTCAGCTTGCCCAACCAACGCAGAACCAAATTTTGCAGAGTCAGTTGCCTACGCCTTCTAGAATCCTTCCACCAATACAACCCCAGGTCAATGTATCAATTAATCCGCCAGTCCAAGTGGGAACTTCCTCTTCTATAAAGCAGCAAATGCATCCTTCTTTCTTACAACAAGCTGGGCCAGTTGCATCTACGAATTTTTCATATAATAATCAGCTGGGGACAACAAATACAAACTATCATCCTCCTCCATCAACACGTCCCCCATTATTGGAACAAGGTTTTCAGGTGCCTATCTTTCTTTAACTGTCAGTCTATTACTGCAAATAAATGAACAGCAATGGCAAAATATGGAATATGTGGAAGCATTTTTTGAAAATGTCACGGAAATTGCTTAATAAGGCCAGTAAAACTTACTTTGGTCAACTGGACGATTGTCATGCTTGATTGGTTAAGTAATTATCCGATGAATAAATAACAATGTGTTTTACCTTAGAAAGGAAGAGAGTCTAAATATCAGGTTCTCTTAATAGCTTTTTGGTGATACGAGAAGAGAACTCGAATCTTATATAGAAGGCCACTTATCTTTGATAATGAAAGCTCTGCTCCTCACCCCTTTTCTACTTCTGGAAAGTTTACTTGAATAACTCCCAAATGCAATAAAAACAGCAAGTTCATAGGATAGTTGCTATATGGAACAGTGTGTATCTTTCTTGCAAGTCTTACTTCACTGCTGTTGTACTATGTCTCTTTCAAAGGGACACAAATATGATCTTGTATAAAAAATTTGTTAACAGGTAAACCCTTCAGCAGTTTCTGGTGTCTTGGATAATATGAATAAAGGCTCTCGAGGACCACAGGCTCCAAATAATTCATCTTCGATTACCAGACCAGCTTACCCTTCAGGTTTTCCCGAGGAAAAGAGAGGGGCAACTAATAATCTAGATCTTCTTAGTCGGCCATCAAAAATGCCTAAGATAAATGATGGAATAAGCTATGCCTTGCCTGATGCAAGTGTATCTATGTCCCTGTCAGGACCCTCGACTCAGGTTTCAGCTGCAGCAGAAGTGTCAAACTCTGATAAACAAGCTAGTCAGGTAATTTTAGAGTGTTACTGTTTCTTTTTAATCAATTGAAGACAGTTAAGACACATTGTTTACAAATGAAAAGTGAATTTAGATGCTTCTACCCCATTTGTTTCTTTCTTGACATGTTGGTTTGAAAGATTATCTAACTAGTACTTCTGATACAGTCTTGTAAAATCCTGGATGTAATTATGTTAAATGCCTTTATTTTCTCTGTAGAAGCAACTGATTGTTTTGATTTGGTACTACATTTAGAATCATGTATTATGTAGTTATAATATGGTAGTTTAGTTATATGAAGATATGTTCTTTTTCAACAGGTGCAGCTTCCCTCGGACGTTGAGTCTGCCTTGCTGCAACAAGTATTGAGTCTGACTCCTGAACAACTAAGTTCACTGCCACCAGATCAGCAGCAGCAGGTCATTCAGCTTCAACAGATGCTTCGGCAGCCAACGTAGCCACACTTTACAACATGAACAGGATCTCAGATACACCTGCAGGCTGGTTTCTTTTTGTCCGTCTGCCATATTTGCGTAGAAGGGCATGTTGTCTCTTAGATCAATTTCCATATTGTAAAGTGATTGATTTCCAAAAGGATCTAGCATAGGATTATGAAATGCAGTAGAGGCTATTACATTGATGTAACGGTTATGAGCAAAGATAAAATGAAGGAAAGAGAAGAAATTTGTGGCTGCAGTTGTACTCTTTTTTGTTCGTTATGGGTCAAAGCTCCAGTTGTACCGTAGGAGTAGATATTTGATTCACATATTTTTCTTTTGCTATTTGTCCACTTATGTTTCATTAACAAATTCTTTTAATGCAAGTCCTGGATCAGTGTTGCGCATTAATTTCATATTCCGAGCATTGTTCTAAAGCAACTTAGAAAAGTCTGGAACTCTTGAGAATATCTCTTTCGCTCTCTACCCCTCAGAAAATGACATTCATACCACAAGGGAATAATCTTTCGTAAATTAACATAATTCCTTTTTGGAGTTTCCCATAAAATACTTGTGAAGAGACGCCTGTCATATAAAATGATGAGAATTATCTGCACCTCATATTTTTGGAAATAATGCTTAGCTCGTGTCGTCAAAATCACACTATTCGAGAAAAAGGGCAGGAAAGCCAAACCAAATACTCCTAATTCACAGTGCTTATACCCTGTTCTTAAGGTATAAGGTTTAATTTTCACTCACTCACTTATCCTCAAGTCCTTCAAACAACACAATGTAGTATGCCTACAAATTTACTATTTACATCAAACCAAGGAGTTCTAACCATAAGAGTCACAAATGAAAGTACATATGTGTATCACCTAACCATGGTTAACTAAAATAATTTATATACATGTCAAGTATCATGCATTCATTTATTTGGTTATGTGTTTGTTCTCCATATAAGTCATAACGTAGACGAAACCCATTTTCCACTCGTGTTTCACCTCCATTTCTATATTCTTCTCTGTATCTAACATTCTAACTACATACATTAAAAAGAAAAAGTCGCCCAATTTGCCCTAGATTTTCATGTGCATAAGCTGGCATATAAGTAGCGAAGAAGAATTAGGAATTTAAGGAGAACACCAGAATGGTATTTCAGTTGGTTCTTAGAACTCCAGTTGGTCACCATCTTGTCAAAGCTACTCCGCTTGTTCCCAAGAAGCGCAATGGATTTTCCAGGTTATGTGTTCGGAATTGCGTCACAATGGACACTCAGAAATCCCAAAAGGTGCTCGCTTTTTAATTGCTGCAATCTTTTTGTTAATTTTCCGGTGGAGAAGTAATCAAGATCCTTTTTTTAAGCTTAATAGCGGTTTTAATCATGCCATTTTTGTCTATTTATTTCGTCAACATGCCTTTCGAAGAGCAATATCTTTGGGCTTTTCAGTTGTTGAATAGATAGGAGTGATGTTTGGCTGCTTAGATTTTATGCTTGGTATCTGCTTCAGTTCTTCAAGAAGTCAATTTGCTGATCCTTATTTGCTTTCTTGAGTGAACGACTTTGAGCCTTAACTATAAACTCAACATTGTTAATATGGTAGAGAATTTAGACCATCTTTCACAATGTTACAGAGTTAAGAGTACTCTAACTAGAAACATGTCATTTAGAAGGAGCTCTTCAACAAGCTTAAGTTTCTCAACCTTTATTGTTCCATCTTATTCTCAGCCTCTTAGGCCCTAAAATTTATATGCAATGATTTTCAGTTGTCTAACGTCTTCGAAAGCATTTGATACAGTGTGGTTTTGGAACTTCTCTTTTCCTCCTCCTTCCCCCTTATATAACCTTAATTCTTTAAAGACAATTAATGTTCTGAAATTTTATAAAAATTGATTTGAAGTATAGAAATGTTCTCAAATGAATAAGCAACTCCATGAAAAATTATGAGATCCCTATTAGCTAATTCAACGAGATTAGGGAAATACATATGATGATCTACTGAATGTGATAGCCTCTTTTCATTGAAAACTCATAGTTGAATGCTAGAAAGTATGTTTGCTCCATTCATCTCATGAGACCATGTATGCACTTCTTAAACAGACAATGCTGTGACTGAATCTGATGGGGCCACATTTCAACTTTGCAGTTAGTGCTGGATGTAAAGGAGAGACTTGAAAAGGAATATACAGATCTCCCAGTGGGAAGGAATGGAAGAGATGACGAGGAGATGATTTTATGGTTCCTGCAGGATCGCAAATTCTCAGTTGAAGAGGCTGTTTCCAAGCTGCATAAAGCCATTGTAAATATATCGTTTATTTTACTAGAATCATCATGTTAATTTGACTGTCATACCAGAACTTGATTATTGAAAGGAAAACCTCATGTAGCTTATAGTAAATTATATCGCACAGCATGATATCTGCACCCATAGGGCCTTAGCTATCTTCTTCTTTTTACTGTTTTCTGATTTGTTTTCCTCCTTCCATCTGGTTTCTAATGGTGGAGAGAATGGACTTAGTCTTCCTCTGCCTTTCAGTTGACTTGTTCATTGTGTCAAAGATTTTAAATCCAATTCTCATGAAGTGGCTTTAGCTGTACTCGACTTGAAATTTCTAATGCTGTATTTACTATACGCTACAGGAGGTTTTCTCAATCATAAAACGTGGGACACTGGATTGCTAAGATTACTACAAACATTCCATTACCTCATGGTGATGAGAAGAACAGGAATACCATTCCTCTTGCCTGCCAATTGGCTAGCTTCACTGTGTCAATTCTTCATTTCAATTATCATGAAATTACATAGAAGCTGCATCTGAATTGAATATTTGCTATATGCTATAATAGTTACTCTAAGCTTCAAAAGTAAGGAGGGATATTAACAATGATGTATTTCATACCTTATCAGAGATGGCGTCATGAATTTGGTGTATCAGACTTGTCAGAAGAGTCAGTTAAAAGTGTTGCTGAAACCGGAAAAGCATATGTGCATGACTGTTTTGATGTCTATGGAAGACCGGTCCTGATAGTGGAAGCATCAAAGCATTTTCCACAGGTTTGTGACGCAGCTTATCTTAAAGCTTGATTTTACGAATACTAGGATAATTCAAAAATCTTCTTAAGAGAAAAAAGGACAGAACTTTGGCTGTATTTTTGCCATTTGATTTTCATTCAGAGAACCAAACTTTGGACCCACCTCTTTTTGACTGATCAGAATTTCTTAAGTCATACATGCCACATATCATTGTTTTAGTAAAAACTTGAAAATTTTGCTTTACTTTTTTAACTAAAGCAAGTGAAATGGAAGTGTTAGTGATGTATATAACGAAATGCATTTGTACTTTCTCTTAGTTATTCACGCATGAGTGGATTATTTCTATTAGAAAACTTTCAACTTTTGACCTTAGGTAGATCTGATCCTTTATATGTATTAAAGTACTTCTTTTTTCAAAATGCATCCACTGTTTCACTAATTGAAAATATAAGACTTATCCCTCTACTAAATTTTAAGGAGAAGGAAATTGTTTTTCGAAACTTGTGATTTTGGTGGAAAAGCAATAGAACGTAGGAAGCTGGAGATTTCTTATGAAATAAAGTTTTTCCCCTGTAGATACTGTTCTTCAGTTCTGATGTTGTACACTAAAATTTGGTGCCACAGAAGCAGGATCCTGATGAAGATGAGAAGTTATGTGTCTTTCTAATTGAGAAGGCATTGAGCAGACTTCCCCCTGGTAAACAAGATATACTTGGTATATTTGATCTGAGAGGGTTTGGAACGGAGAATGCAGATCTTAAGTTTCTTACTTTTATGGTAATGTCCACTGTAGTTGCTCTTTAGTAATATTGTTTGCATGGTTCATCTCTCTGGGTTTTAGCTTAGGATGATTTGATTCATAAGGTTTTCCATCTTCTTTTTATTTCTTCTTTTGTGAATAAACTATGCGGGTACTTATAATATTGCTTTATCAAGTAAAACTTAACTTTCATGATGCTGATACATCGTGAAACTTTTTGCATGAAAGCTTCTGCTTGAAAAATACTTAATGCTGTTGCTCTTGGTGCCTCTTCTAACATAACACCCTCGAAAACCAGCTTCTTTTGATTTTCACAATAATCCTCGTGGGTCGATAACAGGCCGATAAATGAGTTGCTAATGTCATCTTCTCTACCTTCTCGTTGTGTTTACTATATAGTATTTAGCAATTTTCATCAGATCTTGAACAGTTTAAAATTGCATGCTAATTTCTCTTTAATCATTTTGGCACAGTTTGATGTATTCTACTATTATTATCCAAGACGGTTGGGTCAAGTTCTTTTTGTTGATGCTCCTTTTGTCTTCAAACCATTGTGGCAGCTTGTCAAACCTGTGCTCAAGTCATACGCTTCATTGGTAAGGCTACCATGCTATTAATTAAGGAGTTATTTCTTTTCTGACTTATCATATATATTGTTTCTGTTTGAGTCATGGCTTATATACAAAAACTCGACTTATATTCTCACTTTATAGTAAACCATAGTTCATTATGATTTTATTTGAAGAGTTACATAAGGTTTTGAAGGTATTTCCCTTTTGAATCAGCTCCTCATGGTTGCTACTAATGCCTGTGTTTAGACTGACACATTGAGATAGTCTATTTACTGCCTGTAACCTCACTTTTCATGTCTGCTACATCTGTTTATACCCTTATACAGTGAGCCTCTAGGCTAAAGCAGCATCTAAATGTCCATATGATTTGGCGCCTTCGATGCATTATTCTTCAGTTTCTCTTATTTTTCAGTGAACACTTGTTTCAGTCATTCGAATCTTTTATGCTTTGCCACTAATAAATTGGACAACATAAGAAATGACCATCTCAAAATCCGATTACATACTCTTTATCATGTCTAGGCAGAATAAAAATAGTTCTATTTTCTCAGCTGATTTGATATGTTATCACCTTACACTCTGTGTGCAATTTTGAAAGGTGAGATTTTGCTCAGCGAAGGATGTCAGAGAGGAGTATTTTACAGAAGAGACAGTCCCAGCTAGTTTTAGAAAATGAAGACATGAGCACTTGCTACACAAAAACTTTGATCTACGGAAGAATACAAAAGACTGAGTCTTGATATAAAGATGACAAGCTCAATGATGGAAAGGACTAATGAAGTTATCGGATTATAGTCTTTTCATATTTGCATGAATGAGAAAGTCACTTTTCTCCGAAGCCCTTTGTTAGAGTTAGGACCATTTACAACAGCTATCATGTATCAAACTAAAAGATCATACAGTGTACTTGGTTTTATCTGTATACAATAAAGCAAGATGCCCCCAAGGCTTTGATTCAGCAGTAAAAGTTTTACAATTCAAATGTGTGGTGGGTGCACATCACTAGTTGGAATCTTGATTTGAGAAGCTTAGAGGGATGGACTGATTTGGAAACTGTAAAAAGCGTATTTGTTGGTTATCACTTATCAAAAGGAAAAAGTTAATACGATGACATCTTAAGGCAAAGGAACTTGTGTGCCCTCGTTTATATCTAAGCAAGTCTATTATCACGCTCTTATTAGAGCCATTCTGTTGTTCTTTCTACTCCACAAGATTTAGCTTGACTCCAAATTCTTCAGTTTTTAACAGAAAATTACTCAACTCCTTATGTTTCAAGAATATAACCAATATACTGTAATTCTTTTCCAGACAAATCTTTCCATCTCAAATTAAAGTTCCATATTTCCTCTTAAGGCCATTGGGAAATGGTGCAACCTTTTATAAAACAAAAAATAGTATTTAACGTTGTATGATAAAACTCTTTGTTTTGCTTATCCTAATGCCTAAAAAAAAAGAATTAGTAGTAAAATCATCTCTTGCATGGTGTTTTAAAATAATAACTAAGTCATTGATCTTTCAACGTTCTTTCCAATGCTTGCACGAAAACACACAACTGTGCAGAAACAGCCAATTTAAGGATAAAATGCACCAGGAAACTGCTTGATGAAATTTTAGTACAATATTGACGAAGATAAAACTTTAGGGGTTAAATCATAAATCCAGAAATTGTAAACCGATGCATTGAGGTCCTGAGTGGAATTTCCTCGAAAGAAGCTGATAAATCGTAAATTATCACTGAAGGTTTACACAAAATGGCGCAGTCAAGCTCGAGGAATGCTTTAGTAATAATTCTATCGGCGATAACTATTGCATGTTCAACGGATCTGTGCAACGCGATCGAATCACCAGAGTATACAGTGCTCCACTCAGAATCAGATTTTGAGATCAGACGTTACAGGGAGTCGGTATGGATGACGGCACCCGTCAATGAAATCTCCTTCGAAAAAGCCACCAGAGATGGTTTTCACAGGTACACACCCCCTTTCTAAAAAAAAATTTGGGTCAATTTTTACTGGTTACGACAATTGGAGTTACCTATTTAGCTTCTTCTTTTAGCTAACTTATTATTGAGGGTTAACACTCTTTCCCCTTTTCTTCTTCGCGTAATTTTGTATACAAATTTTCCTTGTGGATTTTACTGTTAGAATAAATAGACTCCTTTTAACTTTGGAAGTATCTATTGGAAAGGAAAAAAAGAAGAAGATTTTTTTGGGCTTTGCATGTGTCAAAATGGAAGTATCTAATCAAGAATACATTTTTCTTTCACTAGCAAGCTGTGACAAGTTTTAGTATGAGCGTCTTATTGGCAGATAAGCACTATAGACTATTGAGGCCTTTTGATGTCAATTTGACTTTTAGATTCTCTTCTAAACACAGTGTCAACTATGTGCTGCTACAGATCTATTTCTCTGAACCAGTTACTTAATTATACATGCTAACTAGATATTGCCACCTAATCACCAAAGAATATTTGCTTCTAGCAAATGATAGCAGAGCTAGGTTTGTGACTCTGCTAATGGTGTATGAAGATTTAGAGACGTTCTTTTAATTAGCATTACTCAGTTTTGGTTGCAAATACAGTTGTACTGACCAATGCACAAGAACTCGCGCAGTCTAGAAGTCAATCAGCTATGCCTCAATCTCAAGTGGTTTGGATCAGCAATATAAATCCTCTCCTCTGTATTAATTATGTTCTATTGAGGTATCGTGTCTAGGTGAATACGTCTCAACAACTGTAGTATTCTGAGGATCTAGCATAATTTAACTATTTTTAAGCTGGCAAACGACCTCCACATCCCTCCTACTTTATCTAAGTTTGGGATTGGCTATGATATTAGTGGAGTTCAAGTTCGTGTAGATGAATTGAAAGCTTACATTTGAATTTCTTATGTGTTCCCTCATTGTCGTACAGATTGTTCCAGTTCATCCAAGGTGCAAATTTGAACTTTTCTCGTATTTATATGACAAAGCCAGTTTTGACAAGCATTGTCCCGGGAGCTGGTCCTCTTCACTCATCAGCTTACTTTGTTAAACTGTACTTGCCTGTGAAGTTCCAAACTGATCCACCCCTTCCCCTTCCGGAATTGAACCTTCAACCTGATCCATGGACTAGTCATTGCATTGCTGTTCGGAAGTTTTCAGGATTTGCAAGAGATGGCAATATCGTCAAAGAAGCTCAGAAACTGGCATTGAGCTTGAGTAGATCTCGATGGGCAAACTCCACTGCTTCTACAAGTGAATATGCTTACTCTATAGCGCAGTATAATTCTCCCTTCCGGATCATTGGGCGTGTCAATGAAGTTTGGGTTGATGTCACTGGATATAGTGGTTGTGAATCCAATCTAGTTGCTGCATACTGATTTTGAGCGTGAGCTTGAAGCTTCTTCGATTGTTGTTGTAAGTCTCCCTTATAGAGAGACCAGAGAGGCGTGAAAAGTCGCTTCTTGTGTACATATTGAATTAAAAGAATAACATGAATCCAAACGATAGATGATGATGCTATGTTCTGTATATTTGGCACTTCTCTTATGGTTTAATGGAACTGTGATCAATTCTGCAGAATACTGAGTGGATAACCGTAATTCTCTTGATAAAGAACTTTGGCATTATCATTCGTGTTATTCTTGTTCTTCATCCCAAAATGTTTATCTGATTTGACTTTCTCCGCTCAAGGTTGGCTTTAGTCAAAACCATTTCCGGGATTGAATGTCACAATTTTTTTAAAGACAAACTAGAACCTTAATAGACAGAGTTATCGGGTAACTAATGCGTGGGAGGGAGGTAGCAGATACCCTGTGAAATACCGGTTATATTAGAAGAAAACAAAAGATAAATTACGTCAGAAGATTTTCTGAACGGGTATATATTTATTTAAGGACGTGCTTAACTTTTGTTCAATTTGGTCTTTGAAAAGTCAAAATAAATACATAAATAAATAAATATAGGTAAAGGGTGAGTAGCAAAACAAGTGTGGGAGTAAATCTGCCTAACAAAAGTCTTCAGGGAATCACGATCATAACACATAAGTTGGGAACAATGTTTAAAAGGTGTGGGCATAAGGTGAGGCGTTTCATCTAACATGGGGCGAGGGCGCAAGCCCCATGAGCATTTAATTTTTCATATTTTATAAATTAATAAAATAAATATATAAATATCAAGAAGGTTCGAGAAAACTAAAGAAAATTCTGAAGAACGAAACATTTAAAATCTTCGCCCACAGTCATGAAAGCTCAATAAACAACTTCACATCAATATTCGAAGTGTGAGGGTTCAAAATCATCCCTATGTTCTAGTTGAATCACGAATGATTGTTCATGATAATCATAATATTGTTCGAGATGGATAATACAATTCAAGATTGATCTCTCAAACATTTGAAACCAACTCAAATCTGTCAAATTCAAGATCAAGAAATCAAGTTTTGAAAACGAGAATCAGTGGACTCTCATTTTTTTTTTTTTTTTGGTAATAACTGTGAATATATTACCATAAACCATCCAAATTGATGCACCTAAACGAGCACTCGAAATTTACAACCACCTTCCAGGAAGGGTGTTGAATAATTCCAGGTCCCCGGAAAAAGAAACTAGTTGCGAAACTTCTTAATTAAAAAACTACCTCTATGTACTCTAGAACATTTCCTAAGTTCTAATCTTTCCTTTACTTCCTGTTTAATTTGTGTAACCAGTGTTTCTCTATTTACATTTTCATTCTTGAACAACTTATAATTCCTTACTCTCCATGTATGGTAGATCATGGCTCCCCAAATAGCTGTCGTATCTCCTTCTTGAGTTTACTCCAATGTCTTCGTTTCATCCATCTCAGACTTTGCCCTCTCCCATACTCTGCATATGTGTGCCCGATCAGTTTCAATTCCTTTATCCATTTGCATTCAGAAAACAGATGTGAGGAAGTTTCCTCTTTTGCCTCATCACATAGACAACATAAGTTGGTATCAATAGGTTCCTGCAAACTGCAATCTAGCCAGTCTCTCCTTAGTCATTAATCTGTCCTGGTTACCCAACCATACTATTACCCTATGTCTAGGTAGCATTGTTGAGTTCCATATTAGATCAGCAACCTCAAGTTTCTGCATATCCCCCAACATAGCATTGTAGCTTCTAGTGATAGAATAATTACCACTAGGTGATAAGCAGTATCTATCATTATTATACCAATCTCTCATTTCTGTCTTGACAGAGTTCAGTTTCCTCCAGTACCAGCTACAATCAGCTGGTGGCTTATGATCCCATATGTTCTGGTCCCAGCTACAATCAACTTAAGGCCTTTTAATTTCTTGATAATCTGAAACATCCTATATCCCTTCATTTGTTCTTGACATACTTCCTTTACAGTATTTAGAAATTCAGGATGCTGAAACCATGTGTTACAATACTGAAATGGTTTCCTTCTGTTGTTCATCACATTCGACAATTTTATGCTCAATGGGCAATGGTTACTAATCCCCTCTGGCATGAATGTGGCTGTGTATGCAGGCATATGGTTTAGCCATTCTCTATTAACAAATACCCAGTCTATTTTTGAATAAATCATGTTGTCCCCTTGTCTGTCATTCCATGTATATGTGCTGCCTCTTTGTGGTAATTCAATCAGCTCAGCCTTGTCTATGCACTCTTGGAACTCATACACTTCACTTAAGGTGATTGGGCTACCACCTAATCTGTCATCATTCCTTAGTACTGAGTTAAAATCACCAGCTATAATCCATGGTAGCTTATACCCAACACTCCATGTCATCAAATACTCCCATAACTCCTTCCTACCCTCCCTGCTCTTTTAAGCATAGACAGCAGTGAGGATAAAGGTTCTCTGTTGTGTTATGTCATACACCTCACAAGTAATAGCTTGAGCGTTCACACTTCTAAGTGCTAATTTGAAATAGTCTACTCTCGATGTTAGCCAGATCCTTCCATTATAGTGCATCTGTAAATTATTAAGCATCTCCCAGCCACTGAACATATTTATAGCAATCTTTTCAATTTTACTGGCTTTGATCTTAGTTTCCAAAAGACCAATTAGACCAGCTTCCTGTCTATTGCAAAGGAATTTCACCTCCTTTTGCTTATTAGAGCCATTCAGGTCCCTAACATTTCACATTAGTAGGCTATACATTCCCAGAAGTGGAAATGTTAGGATCACCATCTTTTACCTCATCAGGTTTACTTGCTTGCATGCTTGGCCCTACATCATCAAGGGCTGGAAACTATTCGAATTCCTGATCTACTTCACTATACTTGATTGTTGTCTGTTTGTATGATGTGGTATAACCCACACTTCTGTAGTCTTCCCCTTCAATCTACCATCTGTTTTGTTGTTTGTGCCTCCATTCTCTTTAGATTGTTGTACTATCATTCTCTGTGGACTCCCTGCTCCTTCTTGTTGTTGTTTATCCCTCTTTTTAGGTTCCTCAGTTGTCTGTTTCTCATCCTCCTGTGCGTTTTGTGAAGCTTTCTTTTTCCGACACTCATCTTCAGCATGCCCATATTTACTGCAGAACTCACAAAGTGTAGGCTTCCAGTCGTACATTAGAATCTGTTCTATTAGGTTCCCTTTTTCATTTCTAAACCATATCTTCTCAGGCAGAGCAACATCTACCTCTACTTCAATGAGCAGCCTGGCAAAGTCCAATCCAGTCTTCTTTTCCGTGTTTTTATCTACCATAATAGGCTTCCAATCAAACTACCTATCTTGCTTAACCCTTAAGGGCTCCAATACTTAAATCCAACCCTCGCATCTTCACCCAAATGGGCAGTGTAAGTAACTCCTCTCTTGTAAACTCCATATCTGGTGACCAAGCCTTTACTATGAATGGTTTGCTATCAAAGTGGTAGATTCCACCTTGAATAACTTCATTCTTCCCAATTTCCGTGTCAAATCGAACTATCACTATACCATTTTTTAGCATAGCAATTTTGTTAATCCCATGTTGTGCCCGTAACGTTGAACATAACCATTTAGCACAGAGAAAGGGGGGAGTGCCCCCAATACATAACACACTACTGCATTTTTCCAGTAATTAATCTCTGAACTAATGTCCTCTGTTTCGATTTCACATACTATAGACTCACCTAGCTTCTAATTCAGCTTGAAACCTGCATTTGAGATTTTTCCTATATCGAAATTTTCTCAAATTGAGCTGTTCTTCTCCTATTCCTCCATTTCTTCAACTTCATCAGCCCAGGATAGTCTTCGTCTATTACGTGCTCCTTTACCACATTAGTCCACGATTTCTCGTTCACATTCACTGTTTATTGTAGCTTGAGTTACTATTTCATTGATTTCAACTTCTAGTGTTTCCATCACATTTTGGTCTGAGTTTTGCTTCCTCCTTCGCTGCTTTCTGCCGGTACTTGTCCTTTCTTAGCTTGATTCAATCCTCTTGAGGTTGTAGGTTGGTTCATCGACGCCATTAGAGTCTTCTGGGATGGTTCTTTTGCCCATGGCTGGCGCACATTAGCAACATGCCCCAATAATTATTTTTGACATCAACTTTTGTGGACTCTCTTTAGAATTGAGATAATTTGGAGAATTTAACCGTCATCGTTTCTTGATATCAAATATTGTAGTTTCTCACTATTATCCTTGTCTTTACTTTCTAAGGCATAGACATTAGTGATGCAATATTATCCCTGATTAAATTCCCAACTTATTACCAATAAACCTCATTTTTATTCTAACTTGTCAAAATTCAAAAAGTCATTCTTATAGTGAAAAGATTCTCAAAATTCGCCTAATCTAAATCGTGTTGGTACGTATATTCTCAGTTCACTAAAGTAGGATATGAAATGTCTTTGGGCTTTTCAGTTGTTGAATAGATAGGAATGATGTTTGACTGCTTAGATTCTATGCTTGATATCTGCTTCAGTTCTTCAAGAAGTCAATTTGTTGATCCTTTATTTGCTTTCTTGAGTCAACTACTTAAACCTTAACTATCTATTCAACATTGTTAGTGTGCTAGAGAATTTAGACCAGCTTTCACAATGTTACAGAGTTAAGAGTACTCTAACTACAAACATGTCATCTTAGAAGGAACTCTTCAACAAGCTTCAGTCTCTCAACCTTCATTGTTCATCTTATTCTCAGCCTCTTAGGTTCTGAATGTGTATCAGACTTTGGGACAAACGGTAGAAATGTTCTTAAATGAATAAGCGACTCCATGAAACATTATGAGATCCCTATTAGCTAATTCAATGAGATTAGGGAAATACATATCGTGGTCTACTGAATGTGATAGGATAAGTAGCCTCTTTTCATTGAAAACTCTTAGTTAAATGCTGGAAAATGTGTTCACTCCGTTCATCTCATGAGACCATGTATGCACTTCTTACACAGACAATGCCGCAACTGAGTCTGATGGGGCCACATTTCAACTTTGCAGTTAGTGCTGGATGTAAAGGAGAGACTTGAAAGGGAATATACAGATCTCCCAGTTGGAAGGAACGGAAGAGATGATGAGGAGATGATTTTATGGTTCCTGAAGGATCGCAAATTCAGTTGAAGATGCTGTTTCCAAGCTGCATAAAGCCGGTGTAAATATATTGGTTATTTAACTAGAATCATCACATTATTTTGACTGCCATACTAGAACTTAAATACTTGATTATTCAAAGGAAAACCTCATGTAAATTATATCGCAGAGCATGCCCGTAAGGCCTCAGCTATCTTCTTCTTTTTACTGTTTTCTGATTTGCTTTTCCTGCTTCCATCTGGTTTCTGATGGTGGAGAGAATATAATGGACTTACTCGTCCTCTGGTTTCAGGTGACTTGTTCACTGTGTCAAATTTTTCCAACTTGAAATTTCTAATCCTTCGGTGCATTATTTCTTCAGTTTCTCTCTTATTTTGCAGCTCATGACTACTTATTTCTGTCATTCGAATCTTTTATGCTTTGCCACTAAAAACTTGAACAAGATAAGAAATGACCATCTCAAAATCTGATTACATAATCGTCATCATGTCTAGGCAGAATAAAAATAGTTCTATTTTCTCAGCTGATTTGATATGTTATCCATCTTACACTCTATGTGCAATTTGAAAGGTGAGATTTTGCTCAGCGAAGGATGTCAGAGAGGAGTATTTTACAGAAGAGACAGTCCCAGCTAGTTTTAGAAAATGAAGACATGAGCACTTGCTACACAAAAACTTTGATCTACGGAAGAATACAAAAGACTGAATCTTGATATAAAGATGACAAGCTCAATGATGGAAAGGACTAATGAAGTTATTGGATTCTAGTCTTTTCAAATTTACATGAATGAGAAAATCACTTTTCTCCAAAGCCCTGTGTTAGAGTTAGGACCATTTACAACAGCTATGATGTATCAAACTAAAAACATCATACAATGTACTTGGTTTGATCCATATACAAATAAAGCAAGATGCCCCAAGGCTTTGATTCGACCGTAAAAGTTTTATAATTCAAATGTGTGGTGGGTGCCAGAGCAAGAATTTGAAGTTTAGGGGTTATGAAATTATTATCTAACTTTAGTTATTGTGTTCATAATTAAATATTTATACATATTTAGTGAATTTCTTAATATAAATACAGGACCTAAAGCAAAAGCTACTAGGTTCATCCGATCCGTATTTACTTCTCTAGCTCCTCCTCTGGTGGGTGCACGTGAGGCCTTGAATCAAGTATAGTATTCAAGTGCAGAAGCGCAGAGGGTAGACTCATTATGCACCTAGTTTCGAAACTATAAAAAGCGGATTTAATTTATTGGTATTCAAAGGGAAACAGTTAATACTGCTATAAATAGAGTTTTATTTAAGGTGAATGTCTATATTTTAGAGAGATTTTAGGGATTTTACTTGGTGACTAAGTCACTCTTTCCCTATAAATAGAGGGGTTCAATTCCATTGTAATGGATCCCTGATCAATAAAAATTATCTCTCCCTACTTTCTTTGCGATACTCTTCTTCTTCTTTTATTATTTGTATAACACGTTATCAGCATGAGACTCTAACCAATTAAGCATAAGTTTTGGGATTGAGCATGATGATTGTCAATTATTCCAAGAACTTTCTTCATGATTAAATTTTGGATTTAAGGTAAGTATTTAACCTTATTTTTCTCTTTTAAATTCTTGAAATTCTATAATTTGATTTTAAATACAAGCAAAGACAATAAATTTTTAATATAACTCTAATAGAATTTGTAAGAAATTATAACCAATAGAAGTGGTAAAAATTTTCTATCTTGCCATGATCAAATTCATGTATGATTGTGGGCACAAGAAGTGAAAACTCGTCCTATTGAATTTGATTCATTCTCATTCCCTTCAGAGAATGGGGTAGCAGTATGAGATAAGTCTGAAAGAAGACAAAATTATTACCGTGAAGGTATCAATGGATGTGGACGTGGCAATAAACGAAATTATAATCGTCATCATGTGGTAGTGAGAATAATAAGGAATCTAGAAATAATCCTTCACTCTATGAAATTAATGTTTGTCATCAATTTGACATGAGATTTCATAAAGCATATATTGATGATTATGGTTCATTCATGATGTGAATGTGACAAACATGTGATTTATGAATACATATTCATTCTTGGAAGAATATGGACATGCTAGTGGTAGTGAATATACCATATTCACCTCTAGAAGAATGTTTGAGATGAAATAAGAAAATAATCTTTATTATTATGGCATGAATGGTCATTGATCACGTACCTATTGTGATTATGCTAAAATATTATGTCAATATGATTATCACATGGAAAAAATAATGAAAGCAATAATATCTTGCCTATAATGATTTTGACCGTGACCATAATGGTATAACTTTCTTCTTGAAAGAGATATTCATCATATGGATGTTGATGAATATGTAGTAGTACAAAATTAATTGAGAGCTCCGGAAGAGCAAGTTATATTATTTGGAGAAAATAGATTATCAATAAGGTATTATGTCGTAGTAACTCAAAGAAACTTATTGATTTTCTAAAGTATTCGCGAAAGTGGTTGGTTATATTGAAACTATAAGTAAAGAAAAGATTTAATATCTTCTATTAGTATAACTTATAGCAGGATAACATGTATGTTAATAGTTCGCTTTTTTCTCCAGTTTGTACTACACAAATAAAAGAATACTACAATAAAGTAGATTTTCATTGATATATAATACTCATATCATATTAAACTGAAAGTTTAATTAATGATTGCACATGTCATAATGTAAACCTAAAGTTTATTGATACAAATAATTTTATCAAGCATGGCCTATTGAGCAATCTTGATTTAAGCATAATGTGCAAAATAAATGAGAATTCATATGAGTAAGTGTTGAAGAAGATTCTTTATGAATTCTCATGTGTTGTTTGTTCTCGTGATTATTATACCAACTAAAATTGGGATTGAATCCCTTGAATTCTGGAATTTACCAAAGGTGAATATTGGCCGATTCACCTGCCATGTGTATCACATAAGATGCATGTATGAGATGGTTACATGTGCGATTATTATTAACCTGCAGCCTAGTGTTTGCGAGGTAACTGCCCAATAATTTAATTTAGAGAATAATTTCCAGATTTTCTATTCAAGATAGTTCATCTTAAGTTGGTTACATCACAGTTGGTTTAGCAAAATGATTTATTAAGTGTCTCCACTTAATAGCTAAATTATTGCTTATGAGAACAAAGTTATCTATATCGGTTTGATATACGTTATACACGAAAATATATTACATTCTCCCTCACACGTGGTTCAGGTCAGGAACCAAATATTTTCATCTTATTATTATTGATGTGCGGTGTATATTTTGATTAGCACCATAATGCACAAAGATGGGTTCCCATAATTGAGGAACAAAGTTAGTTTTTCTAACCTGAGCGAAAGACAAGATAAACAATTGAGAAAAAGTAACGTGGAATGAATTATCATTTGTACATCTAGATCATCGAATTAGATAATATGAATTTGAAGTTCATAAAAATATAATTCATCTGAAATATATTGCAAAGCGTTCCAGACGGATTTGCTGACCTAAAGAAAATAACTATATTCTCATTACAAATACTCTCATTAGAATAAGTTCTAGAAGGATAAAGTCTATGGTACGCTTAAAGCGTATAGACAAATCGGTTTCAAATAAAATTATTGATAAAGAAGATGAGCAAATGATCAAAATGATCACAATAAGAAGGCAAGTGATCTAGAAGATCACATGACATATTTCATAAAATTTCAGGAGAAGTTTCAGGTACCTGAAAATATGAATGAAGAGATCTCTGTGTCATGTCTTTATGAAAAAAGATTGTTGGAACCGACATGAAATGTTCGTCGATTACGTCTATGATAACGTTAAATATATATATGAGGATCTTAAGTCTGAAGAAACAATTCAAGTAGAACTGGTTTCATATAAAAAAAAACATAAGTTTTGGACATGTAATTCAAACACTTAAAAGTATAAAGTCAATGGTGTGTGCAATCTATCATTATATCTTGCTATGACATTAAAACTTAATATGCATCTAAAGTCTATTTAAATGGCTTATATGACTTAACTTATATGACAATCCCTAAAGGATTCAAATCGCTTAAAGCATACACCATTCTAAGTGCAATTTATGCACAAATATATATTGCTATAACTATAAGCATGACGATCTTTTGAAGATGGTGCACAGGATTGGAATGCAAAGGTTAAGGATGTGAATTGATGTTCTTGTCAGGGGGAATTAATACGCGTTATACTCTTTTTCTCTTACACGATTTTGTCTCGTTAAGTTTTCCTTGCAAGGTTTTAACGAGGCTACCAAAATGCGTATTTCTAAACATGTGTACTCTTTTTCCTTCCTTAGATTTTTTTTTCCACTTGTTTTATTTTAGTTAAGATTTTAACGAGGCACGTTATTTGTTGAATAGACATTCAAGGGGAGTGCTATAAATAGAATTTTATTTAAAGTGAATGTCTATATTTTAATTTTCTTTTAGGAATTTTATTTGATGACTAAGTTACTCTTTTCTATAAATAGAGGAATTCTATTTCATTGCAAGGATAAAAAATTTCTCTCTGCAATACTTTCTTCTTCTTTTATTATTTTATAACAAATACAATGACATCTTAAGGAAAAGGAACTTGTGTGTCATAGTTTACAACTAAGCAAATGTATTCTCACGCTCTTAGATCCATTCTGTTGTTTTTACTCCATAAGGTTTGGCTTGCCTCAAACTTCTCTAATTCAGAGCGTTTCGTCAACAATATAACCAATAATGTAAATTTTTTCCAGATGAAAAGGATTCTTTCCATCTCAAATTGAAGTTTCAAAATAGTGCTCTCTTTGATAAGAAAACACTAGAAATAATCCAAACTCTTACCGTCTGCACTGTGTAACAATCATAAACAGATACATACATAATAGATACTGGTTCCAGTCAAGGATCAAAGTTATTAGTTACTGGTCTAAGGTTTCTCAACAGAGGAAGAGGAAGCCAGCGACAAATTGTTAATCCTCTCAAGCGCAAGAATGAGAGCTTGGGTACCGAAATTGCCTTCACCATGAGCTTTAAGGGAGAGATAGAGCTGTTGAGCCAACGCCAACCCAGGCAAAGCAAGGCCCATGTTCTGGCATTCCCTCAAACATATCCCCAAATCCTTGACAAAATGATTCACATAAAATCCAGGTTCAAAATCCCTACTAAGTATCCTGCTCCCATACAAGTCTAAAGATTTTGAGCCAGCAGCCCCTGTTGAAATCGCATTCAAATACATATTCAAATCCAAACCAGCCTTATGGGCGTAAATTAAACCCTCGCATAGTCCCACCATAGTCGAAGCAATAACTACCTGGTTTCCCAGTTTTGTGAACTGCCCTTTACCAGGGGCACCCATGTAATAAACTCTGCCCAGAAGGTTAAATAATGGGTTAAGCCTTAAGATAATGGATTCCTCTCCACCAGCGAAGATGGATAAAGCAGCATTCCGAGCTCCGCGATCTCCTCCGGAGACGGGGGCGTCGACGGCGGAGCAGCCAGCGGCAGAGGCGGCGGAGTAAATTTCAACAGCCAGGGACGGCTCCGAAGTAGTCATGTCTATGATGACACCACCGGGACGCAGACCGTAAAGAGCACCGGAGTTTGAGTCGAGGATGACGTGGCGAACGTCGGAAGGGTAGCCAACGATAGAGAAAACGACGTCGGATTGGGAAGCGACGGCCTTTGGGGAGTCAACCCAGTGAGCTCCCATGGAGATCAGTTCCTGGGCCTTGGATGGTGTACGGGTGAAGACCGTGAGGGTGAAACCGGCGTGAATCAGGTGGGCGCACATAGAGCGGCCCATTACACCGGTACCGATCCATCCCAGACGAGTATTGGATGGGTTAATGGCCTCGGTGGTGGCTGTTTCCATAGTACGGTGGAGATAGGTGGTAGGGCCGGCGGAGATGGTGAAATTCGCTCGAGGCACGTAACAGTAGAACTGATGGTTGGGAAGTAAACGGAGAGCCGCATGAATGATGAATCTCATCTTTGGTTTTATGGCTTATCTTGTAGAAGAAAATGATCAAATTGGTCCTTTATGTATTGGGTTTCTTTCAGTTTAGTCCTTTATGCATTGGGGGCTGTTTCATTATGGTCCTCTATACTTACGTATGTGAAGAATAGGCACATATGATCCCAAACCCTAAAACTTAGAATTTTTAGAGTGAAGTGTGAACTTTAAGGGATCATTTGGTTGGTAGGATAAGGAATAGTAATTTTAAGAGTAGATGCAAGATTATTTTATCTCGCGTTTGATTGAATTTTTTATTTCGAGATTAGTGATCCCGGAATAAATTTATATAACAATTGTGGTATAATTCTATCTCACATTGAGGGTGGAACGAAAATCTCGGAATTACTTGAGCCATGGATAAAATACTGCAATGAACAAAGATACCTTTTTCAAGGCCCATCCTCTAGTCCTTTAAGAAATTGTGATTAAATTCAGAAATAAAAGACACCAAACACATGTTTTATATTATAGCCTGTATTAGTCTATTGAACCAAATAACTATGAAAAAACTATACCCACTAAATATTTCAGTCACTATAGAATCCTCATATTATAATTTAGTGTTGCGAGATATATGAGAGTTTAAAACAAAGAGTACTGAGGTCTTTTGATGTCAATTTGGACTCTCTTCTAACACACTGTCAACTGTGAGATAACTATTTTCTTGTATTTCTCGAGCCAATAAATATGCTACAACTATTTAAGTTTGTTAACAGCAATAATAGTTTTGAGAAGGTCTTTCATAGCTATTCTAAATGGTTGGTGGTCATTATAAATCACTGCTTGTCGATCAGATCTATTTCTCTGAACCAGTTACTTAATGATATATCATACTGCTAAATAGAAAGGTAGGTTTGTGGGTCTGCTAATGGCGTATGAAGATTTAGAGACGTTTAGTTTTGGTTGCAAATACAATTGTACTGACCAATGCACAAGAAAGTCGCGATGTCTAGAAGTCAATTAGCTATGCCTCAAGCTCAAGTGGTTTGGATATAAATCCTACTTATTAATTATGTTCTATTTGAGGTGAATACGTCTCAACAACTGTAGTATTCAGAGGGGTCTAGCATAAGTTAACTATTTTTAAGCTGGCAAAACGACCTCCACATCCCTCCTACTTAGATAAGTTTGTGTAGATGAATTGAAAGCTTACATTTGAATTTCTTATGTGTTCCCTCATTGTCGTACAAATTGTTCCAGTTCATCCAAGGTGCAAATTTGAACTTTTCTCGTATTTATATGACAAAGCCAGAGCATTGTCCCAGGAGCTGGTCCTCGATCAATTCACTCATCAGCCTACTTTGTTAAACTATATATATATATATATATACTTGCCTGTGAAGTTCCAAGCTGATCCACCTCTTCCCCTTCCAGAGCTGAACCTTCAACCTGATCCATAGACTAGTCATTGCATTGCTGTTAGGAAGTTTTCAGGATTTGCAAGACATGGCAAAATCGTTAAACTAAAGAAGCTCAGAAACTAGCATTAAGCTTGAGTAGATCTCTATGGGCAAACTCCACTGCTTCTTCAGGTGAATATGCTTATAATTCTCCCTTCCGGATCATTAGGTGTGTCAATGAAGTTTGGGTTGATGTCACTGCATCTAAAGCAAGTGGTTGTCAAGCCAATCTAGTTACTGCATACTGATTATGATCGTGAGCTTGAGCTTGAAGCTTCTTCGACCGTTGTTGAGAGGCATGAATGCTTGCTTCTTATGTACAATCTTTACTCAAAAAATAGGATAATACATAAGTTGCACCTCAACTTGTCCCAAAAGTCAGTTTCCGTTCAACCCGTAACGGGTGTTCTTTTTTCATCCTATACTTGTCCGAAATAAATTTAATACTTCCCTGAGACATATATAACCAGTCACATGGTGGAATGTGTTGCACACTCTCTTTATGTCTTAACCACGTATTATCCCACAGTTGATTTTACATTTTCTTTTTTGACTTTGTTTTTAATTTTTACTCCTTCTTCTTATTCCTCTTTTTAAATTTGCATCTCCTTCCTTATATTTGTTCTGAAAATCTCTTCTCTGAGACTGCCTTCGCACAGTGCAATCCTTCACCCTAATTACAAAAGTTAGATTTAGATAAATTAGTTTTCAAGTTAATTGAGATTTTTGGCATTGTAATACCAATAAAAAAGGGGTTGAGAAGTGAGGTATGACTGTGGTTGGAGGTTGGCATGAGAAAATGGAAGCTCGGCCGCATCGGAAGAAATTTTTCGGCCAACATCTGGTGGGATTTTAATTTAATCGAGTTTTTCCATGTTAATGCATTTTCATGGATTTCCAATAGTCAAAAGATGAGAATACAACTTATGATTTTTACCGTCTCTGGTTAATTTTTCATCTTAATTTTTTGCCGGGAAGAGGAAGGGGGATAGGCAACAATGGAAGAACACACGTAAAGGTTGAATGAGAAATTTACTTTTGGGGACAAACTCAGGGAGCATCTTATGTATTAGAATAGAATCGACACAGTGGCGGAGGCAGGATATTTACGAAGGGGGTTCAAAATTTTAAAAGTCAAATACACAGTGAAACTAGCCAAAAAAAAAAAAGATGCTAACAGATTTCGTTAATAGAAAGAGAAGTTCTCAACACAAAGATAGTGTTAAGATAAACAGATCATAGTTACAAGACTTTCAAAAGAGAAAACAAAAAACAAGTCTTGTGTTAGTTACAAGGACCTAATGACTAATGAGATCAACAAAAAATAACTAAGTACATTATTACAACTGCACTCGACCAGGTTTCATATCTTGAAATGTTTTAATAATAGTATCATTAGAAATACTATCAAACACATTTTTTTCTACATAAGGCACCAAACAACCGCTAAATAACTCATCATTCATTCGACTTCGTAAGTCATTCTTGATAAACTTCATCGCCGAAAAAGCTCTTTCAACGAATGCAGTAGCAACGGGCAGAAGCAAAGCAACTTTCACTAAGCGAAATACAAGAGGATAATTTGAATGCTTCTTTGTCTGAACTAATCTTTTTGAAAGATCACAAAGCCCATGTATATCGTATAATCTCTAATCAATATCACGAACATCAATAATATAACTTGCAAGCTGATTCTTAAGAGCACCCATACTAAATTCATCAAAGTCATCAGGATATAACTCAGTCATTCTCATTATTTTCCTGATGTCAAAACTTGAAAATGAGTTAATTGGATTCAAACAAGCAATTCCATGAAGCAAATAAGTTGTCACTTCGTCAAAACATTCATTAAGTTCTTGAATTTGCCAAGCAATAATTTTGCAAAATACTTCAACCCGGTAATGATGTCAGACTGTATAATCAACAGGTTTACGGCGTGATCTTAAAGAACTAACATATGGCTCATCAAAGTGAGGTATCAAAATATCATATTTGATATAAAATGCAGATATCTTAGCAATAAAAGATTCTCATTCCTCTTCCCTTAACTTTTGCAACCTTTTCTTTGCTACTTCAACAAGTAGCATGGCATTTGCAATGTCTTGCTCTTTTTTTTTTTGTAAGCATTTATTGAGCTCATTTGTGATTGCTAAAATATCTCTCATCAAATGTAACATGAATGCAACCTCAAATGTTTGACAAGCCCTGAGATATCCCATTGCCTTGGCTCTTTCATCAGTAGAATGTGCATCAAGAACAAGCGATTCAAGAACATCAAGAATAGAGCCAAACATCAAAATGCAATTATTAAAGGATTTAAAATGAGATCCCCAACGAGTATCACATGCTCTTGAAAGACCAAGTTCTTGATTCAAGCCCCTACCGATTGTAAGTTCACCCATATCTAATGCCTCTTGAATTCTTTCTTTTTGAGATTCTCAAAATTCATCCATACGCTTAAAAGAAGATCCCAATATATTCAAAATATTTGAAATCAATACTACAAGTTCCCTCACTTGAAGACATTTCTTAGAAACCGCAACAAGGGTAAGTTGGAGTTGATGAGCAAAACAATGAATGAAATGAGCCGATCTACTTTCTCGCTTAATCAACATTTTAAGACCATTAATTTCACCTTGCATATTGCTTGCCCCATCGTAACATTGTCCACGCACATATGATAGACTTAAGGAGTGTTGAGCAAGTAAATTAACAATTGCACTCTTCAAAGATGAAGCACTAGTATTTTGAACATGAACAACATCAATAAGTCGCTCCATCACAAATCCCATTCTATCAACAAACCGTAAGACGATAGCCATTTGCTCCTTGCGGGGCGTATCAAAAGATTCATCAACTAGCAAGGCAAAGTAATCACCATTTAGTTCCTCAATTATAGCTTTAGTTGTTTCTATCTTACATGCAGTAACAATGTCTTTCTGAATCATTGGAGAAGTCATTTGATCATTTTGAGGAGCATGTTCCAGTACATAATCACGAATGTTATCACACACTTTTACATACCATGAAAGAGTTTGAAGAAAAATACCCCTACTAAGTGAAGACTTAGATTCATCATGACCTCGAAATGCTAATCCTTGAGTTATAAGAAGTCTTACTACATTAACTGAAGCAGTTAACCGGATCCAATGCTCATGCTTAAGTTGACTAGATTGCCTCTCAAATGAAGATTGAATAGACCGTTGTTGCCGCAAATCATGGCATTTCTTTTTTGACTCATTGTGAATACTACTCGACCCATGTTTATCAAAAACTTTTCTTTTTATGCCAACTCTTAAACCTAATATATGAAAATACATCACCTCCACCTTGATGAATATTATTATTTTTGAATAGATAACAATACAAATAATAGGCTGCATCTTTACTTACACTGTACTCCAACCAATCATGATATTCATCATCAAACCATTTAGGATTAAATCAACGCATCGATTCAGAAAAAATTATTTTAGGAATGTTATAAAGCTGAGGTTGACAAGGACCTTGTCGAAGGTATTCTCTTCTAATAACATCACGATGATTTGGATGGAATTCTAAGATTTGAGTTCTTTCCCCCGGGTCAAACTTTAAAGAAACCAAATCAAATTCATCCGAAGATGGTACTTCTAAATAGTTGATATTCTCTTCTTGGATATGTTGAGTATGAGAAGCCAAATTTGGTTTTGGTGCTTTGGTAAAATACTTCTTCAGAGAATTTTGAGAATGAATTATAAAGTAAGAATATAGTTAGAAAAATTGATATATGAATGTTGTATCGAATTAAGCTTAGAGAAGAATTAGTTTAGTGTAGACTTTCTCATAATTCCTCAACAAATGGCTAGAAATTACACCTCCATTATAATTTGCAGAAAGGCCACTTTACAGATGCAGATAAAAAAGATTTCAAAGTTCGTCGGCACAACCAAAATATTTCTAATCCATAGGTAAATCAATAAGTATATAAACTTTTTTGCAAATCATTTTCCATTTTGTGATGCCTAAGATATTTATACTTGTTTGCTAAAGAATTTAAGGCGTCCTAACTCCTAAAACGGACAAGCAGTAAGCACCACTAGTATGGACAATTAAATCATCACAATTGACAACCATAAACTCTCTTTCTTTTCGATTTTAGGTTTTATCTTTTTCATCATTAAGTCTAATGAGAAGGTTTTATGTTTATTTTCTAATGAGAAGGTTCTATGTTAATATTTTCAACAATAAAACATTAATAAACTTCTGAAATTTACCTGGGAATGGGATGCCAATACCATGACAAAACTGAGAAGAAACACCGGCAAAAGTGGTGGCGAGGCAACGGAAAGCAGTGGCGGAGCAGTGGGCAGTGCAGGGATCGAAGAGAGAGAGGGGGGGGAGGGGGGTTGTGGAGTGAGGCAACGAAGAGAGAGAGTGATTTACGGATTTTTTAACCCAAAATCAGTCACGTTTTTTGGGGGAAAAGATATTAAAAGAGATGAATAGAAACGACGTCGTTTAGTTACGTTTTTTTTAAATAAAAAAAATCATCTAAAGTGAAAAGAATTGGATTGCAGTTGCCGGGTATTGAATTTGCGACTTTTTGGAAAATTTGAACCCCCTTGATCACAAAGCCAAACTTTTGGCTTGTGTCAAGGGGGTTCAACATATTTTATATATACGTAAAAATAAAAAATTATCCCTATATAAACACTGTAATTTTTCGACGAAAGGGGTTTGGATGAACACCCTTGTGCCCCTAAATCCGCCCCTGAATCGACATATGATGATGCTCGTGTTCTTTATATTAGGCCCTTCCTATTATGGATTAATAGAATTGTGATTAATTCGTGGATAACTGTAGTTCCCTTGATAAGGAACTTTAGCATTACCATGCGTGTTATTCTTGTACCTTATCCCAAAACGTTTATCTAATTTGACTTTCTCCGCTCAAGCTTGGCTTTAGTCAAAACTATTTCTTGGATTGAATTTCACAATATTGTCAATGACAAACTAGTACCTTGGTAGACAGTTTTCGGCTACCTATTATTGGTGGGAGCTTGGGAGGTAGCAGATATTAGATGAGGTGCGTGAAATTGACCCCGATATCAAAGTTATATTAGAAGAAAAAAAAGAGATAAATTACGTAAAGAGTATTATAATATAGAAAATTTTCAAAATGGGTATATATTTATTTAAGGACATGTTTAACCTTTGTTCAATTTGGTCATTGAAAAAGTTAAAATCAATAAATTAATAAGTAAATAAATATAGGTAGAGAATGAGTAGTAAAACAAGTATGGAAGTAAATCTGCTCACTTTTCCTCCTCTCCGTGGTGTTTTGCAGTGGTCGGTTGGCTCAAGTGTTAAAAATGATAGTGACTAGCAAGAGTGAGACCCATGGTCCAAGTGTTGGGTAATGTATTTTTTTTTTCTTTTGCTATTTTATATATCATCAAACATTTCAGTGCTTACATGCTTATAGATTCTTTTAGCTATTATTCCACCGTATCATCTACTCATTAAGAAATGATAGGTTATTAGACCGAGTCTTAGCTTTCACTTTCACTTTTGTATAACTACTTCATTTATTTCATTCTATACAATGATATCTTGCTTACAATATTGTTAAATATGTAATGCAGCGGGAATTTCTTGTTAGTATAATGAGGAAACATTAGAAATACTAATTCAAAAACTAGTTTAATAGGAAAACTAACTGCATCAAAGTTTAAACATTTTAATAATTAGAGGAATTTGAATTCCTAAAAGTAGTGAAAATTTGTAACATAATATTATTAGTCAAATTGCTCTTTTGTTCCACTTTAACTAAAGGTGGCAAACGGGCCGGGTTGACCCGAGGGGCCGGGTGGGCTGGGTAGGGAGGTTAGAGGGGTTGGTCCGTTTAATTATTTTGAAACGGGTAACCGGACCNTTCATTTCTTCACTCAACTATCATTTTTCAATCTCAATTTCAGAATTTCTCTCATTCTCTAATCTCTCGTTCTCCAACTTTCAAGACTTTAAGTCTTCAATTCATCTTCTAATTTTATTCGGCTCTTTATTTTGGAATTTAATTTATCGTGTCTTATCGTTCGGATTTTAAAGTTTGAAAAACAATTGAACTTCAAAATTGAAATACTTGCTTGACGTTTGTTCGTGGTAACATTGGAATTGTGAATCATCAAGTGCTCAATTTATACCGAATTCGGTGCACTCCCTCCAACTCTATCTCTTATTTACTATTTTATTTGCATATTTAATTTTTGCTTATACTTAAATTTTTACAATATGTTTAATGCTGCTAAAAGAGCTTGTAAAAAAGTTGCTAGTAGGGAAAATAAAAAAAGAGGTTCTTCTTCAGTATCTGGTAGTAATAGTAATATTAATACCCTATTTACAAATACTTCATTTACACATGTTTTCGAAACATCGCCTAATGATAATATAGATTATGAACAATTACAAGAAGATTTTGGAATAGAAGATAATGAATTAGAAATGGAAAATGAAATACCAGCTACACCTACTAGTGATGAGCTGGTAGTGTTGGAGTTGCTACAAAGGGGGGTCATTAATGATGTTAACACCTGCTACTTGGGAGGTCATTAATGATGTTATTCAATTTCTACATAAATTTTATATAGCTACTGTTGAGTTTTCTGGAGCATACTACCCTACTATTACAATGGTTTTAGTACATATAGCTGAAATTGCTTTTCTACTCTTTGAATTTAAGAAGAAAGAAAAATATACAGTTGCAGTTGAAGAAATGCAAGACAAATTCAAAAAATATTTCTTTCCAATTCCTCAGATTTACTTAATTGGCGCTGTTTTAAATCCTTCTATTAAGATGGTTGATTGTCACCAATTAATCAATGCTTTATATACTTACATGGAGGTTGGAGCAACTAAAACCCCTGATATTTTTGCTTGTATGAACAAACTAAATGATAATTTATAACAATTATATAATAATTATGCAAGTATAGTTGATTATGTTGCTGTTAATGGCAATATTAATCCCGCTATGCAGTGTACCACTTCTTCAGGTTCCACTACTTTGAATGATGATGAAATAGTTGATAGTTATAATATTTTTTCTACATTTGCTACAACTCAAACCAGTAGCAGAAACATTGATGAACTTCAATTCTACTTGCAGAAGCAAAAGGAGATTCGCACAAAGGAATTTTCAGTGTTGGGATGGTGGCGTGAGAATGGAAAGCAATTTCCTGTTCTTTCCGCTATGGCTCGGGACGTGCTGAATGTGTCAATTTCAACTATTGCATCAAATNGTTATAATATTTTTTCTACATTTGCTACAACTCAAACCAGTAGCAGAAACATTGATGAACTTCAATTCTACTTGCAGAAGCAAAAGGAGATTCGCACAAAGGAATTTTCAGCGTTGGGATGGTGGCGTGAGAATGAAAAGCAATTTCCTGTTCTTTCTGCTATGGCTCGGGACGTGCTGAATGTGCCAATTTCAACTGTTGCATCAGAGAGTGCATTTAGTCAAGCAAGACAACAACTAGGAGACACCCGTCACTCATTGGGAAGCAATGCTTTGGAAGTTTTAGTATGTTTCAGAGATTGGATTAGATCGGAACGAAGAAATCAAGGACGTGAAGATGTTGATAGCCCAGAAGACGAGGAACTTGGAGATATATTAACACATGGTAACCCATCTGAATTTAACACTCCAAAAGAAGGACAATCAGTTCATATTGATTATGAAGAACTTACAAGAGCAATGCACAAACCTTTGAATTTATTACTTGTCGAATTTAGTACTTAGTTGTAACTTGTAAGAGTTGAATTGTGAAATTTGAAAATTGAAATTTGAAATACATNAAACCTTTGAATTTACTACTTGTCGAATTTAGTACTTAGTTGTAACTTGTAAGTTGTAAGAGTTGAATTTTGAAATTTGAAATTTGAAAATTGATAATTTGAAATACAAATTGCACTTGCAATTTATAAGTGCAATTTTTTCCATAATCATTGTTATCTTTATATATTTTACTTTATATTTTATATAAATTACAATACATGTACAAAAACTTGAAAAAAAATTTAAAAAGACTGAAACCAGTGTGTGTATAATACTGTTGGTAATCTTGAATTTCTGCTCTTTCTTGTTTTTCATGTCAGATTAAATTCAAAAAAATGGTAGAGGAATATATTATTGTCCATTTCCACCATGGTGGAACTTTTACCAAAGTGCCTGACCTGAAATATATTGGTGAGAGAAAAATGAAGGTAACTCCTATTGACAAAGACCATTTTTCTGTTGTCGAGTTGAGTAATTATACAAAGGATATGTGGTACAAAACTATTGGGGGATTCTATGTATTTAACTCTAATTCCAATGGTTTTGTTCTGTTGGAAAATGATAACCAGATTTTAAATATTGTATCTCAGCTTAAACATGGTGTTTTTCTTGATTTGCTTATTAGTCATGTTGGTTTGCTGGAAGAAAGGGTCCCATTTAGCTTAGACAATTCAATAAATAAGGGGTCTAGGGCATTAGATAGCGTAGACAATATAAATTCTCAACAAACTAGTGTAGAAAACCAACCTCTCATTGAACAGGCAGAAAACAACACATGTTTGACTAGAGAGGAAGAAAACTCTAATCTAGAAAATGACAATACTATTTTGCTTTCAAATCAGGAGAGTAGTGAATCTGAATTAGATTCTATACTTGAGGAAGATGATAGTGAGTTAGATGATGAGTGTAGAGCCTTAAGACAAGAAAGAAGAAGAAAAAACAATCGAACCCCAAAGAAACAGAGGAAGAATCCTACCTTAACACCTGAGGTTGAGTTAGGAGAGGCTGGAGCAGACAAAGGGTTTGGTGACATTGAGAGGCCAAACAAAAGAGACAAATATGCTGGAAGATTAGGGGGGATGAGGACTACTACAACAATTTATATATTGGAAGTGATGATAGTAGAGATGAGTTGGATGGTCTAGCTGAAAGGGGTGTTGACTTACCAACTAGAAGGAAGAGTAAAAAATTAAGGTTTGACCTAGATTGTGAAATAACTATAGTTGAGCTTGGTATAGTCCTTGAGAATGCTATGAAATTTAGGAAAGCAATGCAATCTTATGCCATAGAGTACAAAATTCAACTCAAACTTAAGCCCAATGAGAAGCACATGATTAGAGTAAAGTGTAAAAGTAAAGGGCTATGTACATGGGAGATATATGCAAGCACTGATAGAGATTCTGGTGACTTTATTGTGAAGAATTACCAACCAATTCACAAGTGCACTACCAAAAACAAAAATAAGTTGTGCACTTCCAAGTATATTGCACATAAATACAAAGACAAGATCATATCCCAACCAAATATAAAACTTTGGAAAATTAAGGATTGAATTAGGGATCAGGAGGAGTTATATGTGGGAAGGACTATCTGTTATAGAGCTGAGTGTATGGTACTCAAGAAGTTCATGGGGGACTGGAAGTTGGAATTCTCTAGGTTGTGTGACTATGTTGATATCATTAAAAGCACAAATCCTGGAAGTTCTTGTTGGATCAAGATAGATAAAGATACTAAACCTGGAAAGAACTTGTTTGTGTATTTTTATGTGTGTTTTGATGCTCTTAAAAGAGGATGGTTAGAAGGTTGTAGGAAAATTATTGGATTTGATGGATACTTCTTGAAGGGGTTATATAAAGGTGAGTTACTAGTAGTTGTGGTAAAAATGAGAATAATCAAATATTTCCTATAGCTTGGGTTGTTGTTGACCAGGATACAAAATACTCTTGGACTTGGTTCATTGAAAATTTGATTTCAGACTTGGACTTAGGAGATGGAGTCAACTTAACAGTTATGTCAGATATGCAAAGGGTATTCTCTTTTTAATAATACGTTTCTATTTGTATAATGTAATATTTCTGCATTTTATTGTTGAATAAAATTGCTATTTTCTTGTTATGTAGGGTCTGGTTCCAACTATTAGTGAGCTATTACCTAATGCAGAGCACAGAATGTGTGTTCGACATATTTGGTCTAATTGGGCCAAAAACTAGAGAGGGGAAGAAAGAAGAATTCAATTCTGAAAATGTGCTAAGTCTTCATATGAAGTAAAGTTCAAGGAAGAAATTGCAAACATGGAAAAACTTGGGAAGAAGGAGATATGTGAAGACTTATTGGCATATAAAAAAGAATGTTGGTGCAGGGCTTACTTTTTTAAATGTTCTAAATTTGATGCTATTGAGAATAATGTGTGAAACCTTTAATTCTTGGATAGTAGGACCAAGACATAAGTTAATTATTACTAATTTAGAGGAGATTAGACAGAAAATTATGAATAGGCATATTGATATGAGGAGATTTGTTGAAACCTGGATAACAGATATTTCACCAATGGCAAGGTTAATATTAGAAGAAAACAAAGAGGTTTCTAGTAATTGTAAAGTGTTGTAGAATGGTGATTCTAGATTTGAAATAGGTGAAGATGACAAAAGGTTTATTGTTGAATTAGTAAGAAGGACATGCACATTTAGAACTTGGCAGTTGAGAGGCATTCCATGTCCTTGTATTGTTTGTGCCTTCTATCACTTAGACCAAGAACCAGAGAATGAAGTCGAAGATTGGTACAAACAGAATGTGTTTGTAAAGGCTTACCAATATGTCATACAACTCATGCCTAATATGAAGATGTGGGTTGAAACAAACAACCCTTTTATTGAACCTCCTGAAACAAAACCAATGTCAGAAAGACCTAAAAGATGCAGGAGAAAGTTAAAGGATGAGCCACAAAATAAATATGGAAAGTTGTCAAAGAATGGGGTGAAAATGACTTGCTCAAAGTGTCATCAATTGGGCCACAACAGAACTTCTTGTAAATCAGTGGTAATTGTCACTTTATGTTATTTTATTTTTATTGATTTTGATGTGTAATTGACTAAATTTTATTGTTTTATAACATGGATCCACTTCCTATCAACCAAGTCAACCAAGTCAACCAACTCAACCATCCCAACCAATCCCACCAGCTCCAACTAGATCATTTCAAACTAGCAATCTACCTTCAATGTGTAATGACACATCCGCAGTGAGAAGAAGTAGCCAAAATCAATCTACTGGTATAGACAGGGGAAGGGGTAGAGGTTTGGGACTTAAAATGCCAAGGCCAACAACAAGTTTTGGAGTATATACAGACATTAGGAGTGGAAGAACAGTTATCAACGTAAACTTGTACTGGCATATTGCTTTGCTATGGTTTTTATCAATCTAAGTAGTGACTGATTTATATCATTTTGCAGCCCGGTATACTTTCTGAGAGAGTGATAACACTTGAAACTTACAAAGATACATCTGCAACAAATATAGATATCGGATTTAAGCCTCGTGGTCCCAAATGGAAGGGGAAAAATGCAGTAACAACTTCTCAACTGCAGCAGATGCGAGCAACAAGGAATATAGGGTCTTCTCAAAAGCAAATGCAATAACAATTTTTTTGTGTTTGGTATTGTTTGTGCAAAAAATAGTTGTCAATTACGAGATAGGAAAATGTAGCAACAGCATATGTGCGAGCAAAGCAAATGCAATAACAATTTTTTTGTGTTTTGTATTGTTTGTGCAAAAAATAGTTGTCAATTGTTATGGCTTTTGGGTTTACCAAAAAACAGTGTTGGCATGAGTCATGACAAGTGCTTCCAGTTAGGGATATGCCCGAGTGTTATGGATTTTGTTATGGGCTAGCTTGTATTTGACAGCTTGTATAGCTAAACTTCCGTTAGTGCTTACTTGCATATGTTTTTGAGAGTATTGTTTCTGCCAAAATACTGTTTTGGATTGCCAAATTTCTGGGAATTTTTGGGATTTCTAAAAGCAGTATACACGCCGAAATACTATTTTGGATTTGACAAAAAATAGCATTGTCGAAAAACAGTGTTGTCGAAAAATAGTGTTGTGAAAGGGTGAGTCTAACCTGTAACCTGCATTGTTTAATAATATGGTAGTATGCAATTTAATTGCTTGAAGAATATTGATTCATAGACATTTATTTACGGGTTTTAGGATAATTGATAGTGTTGTTGTTGTGTGCAACTAGAGAAACTGTGCAGTCAAAATTGAGGCCACCGGGAACAATGTTGTCTTTAGCTAACAACTAGATAAACCCATTGGTTGGCGGTTGGCGAGACTCAGACACACAAACACACACTCTGTGTGTAATTGGGGAGAAGTGATCTCTTTTAATTATCAATTACAGAAAGGACCAAATTTTTGGGGAGAGGGGAAGGTGAATATTGGTTATGGTTGATTTTCTTGCAATAACGTAAGATGATGAAAAATAATGTTAAAAGATTAAATTTTTTCCACTTGGGATACAACATTGTTCCTGGCTCGACAATTACATCAATTTACATATATCGACTCTAATTACTTCAATAAAAATCGGAAAAACTTAGCCAATTTCATAGCATGAACACAACAAGAAACACAACTAACTTCTTCTACCTAGCCAACTTTGCATCTCTTTCTTTTACTTTGTTTAGGAAACCATAAATAACCTTGTTCGCTTGAGCTGAAAACTTATCATCATGCCATCTAAAGTAATTGCAGCCACGCTATAAAACACAAGAAAAAAAGCAGATAAATCAATGTAAACAGAGACAAGAAAATAAAAACACTAAAAATAAAATCCGAAAATGGTTCACTTACTTTGTCAAATTTACACCCATAAAAGTGACGACTTGAATTTCTTGGTGTCCATGATACTTTCAGTTCAACTTGAAATCCACAACAACAAATATCCATTCCATTGTGAGAAAATAATTTTCTTTGAGACATGAATTCACTTCAAATTTCAAGCTTAGATGAAATAAACCCTTTGAAACTTTGAGAGTAAAGATGGGGCAATGGGAAATGGGGAAGAAAATAATGAGGATGAAAAGCCAAATACATAGATGGGGGATTAAATATGGGGCCAACATAAATTTGTTACCGTTGGAGAATGAAATTTGGCTGAAAAAATGACTCTCACACGCCTACAAGGGTGAGGCAAATCACACACGAAATCTAGTCAGCTTTTGCATTAAAGTGGAACAAAAGAAATGGGGTTGGAGGGCCAAAATGGAACAAGACTGAGTTAGAGTGCCAAAATAAAAAATTGGGCCAAGTTTAATGGGTTGTCTATGTATTTAGCCTTTATTTTATCATTTGCCCTACCTTTTTATATAATAATTTTACCATGTATTATAATTTTTCTTTATAATATTGCAAGTTTATTCTTCATATGATGGTGAATGATATCATGAAACGATGGCAAACGACACCAATCTATCCAAATATTCTATTTATCAAACGACACAGTACGATACGATACATTATGAAACGATACGTAACAACCATCCAAACAAGTTGTAAGTTGCTAAGAAAAGTGATCTCTATTTCATGTTATGTGATATTATTTTCTACTTAACCCGTTTAAAAAAAAAGAAGGATTACCTCTTAATATTTAAAAATAAGTTAATTTTAATTTTACATCTTAGCCTTAATAATTAGATGTATGATTTTACATAAATATTATGATAAATTTAAAATATAAATTCGGAATTGTCTTTTCTTCTCAAATTACGTGTTCAATTGAACAAAATTCACATCAAATGAAAGCGAGTAAATGTTTGGATCAAAATCAGATTGAGGATCAAGTCGTGCAGAATTGGACAAGGAGAGAAACTCGCAAATTGTCACGAGTGGCGTGGTCGACCAGTAATCTCATAAGTCGAATAACTCGACAACTAGTCATGATCGAAGTCGAGCAGTAGAGTTAGAAATAACAGCTAATTTTATATTGGGATCTACGGTGAAAATATTCTACCTGATATCCTCTTTCTTTGTACTTTTAGGGTTCTTTGGGAATATCCCATATAAATAGAAAGAAACAGGGGGAAAAGGCATGTAACATTCAATTTGATAAGAACAATTGAAGGATAAGCTCTCAGAGAAAATACAAAGAACTATTTTTCACCAAGATTCAACCCTTTTGTGAACTATTCTATTGTCATTTCCATCAAATCCAAGAAAGTGCATAATTTTCTATCTTACTCGTGTCATTCATCATCGTCAGAGGAAAGAATCCTTTACCCTCTTCAATATTGGGTAAATCTTCCCCCTATTTATATTTATTGTCATTTAATGTTATTTATTGCTTGCTCTCTTTATATAATATAATATCTGATCACATTTATTGTCCACATCTCATTCTGAATATACTGTTGTTCACTTTATTCGTCATAGGTCTAGAATTATTAGCTCTAACTAGGATTGTCCCATCTTAATAAATCATTAACTAGTTTAACCAAGGATTAACTCATTTTTTGGTCAAACAATTTGACGCTGTCCGTGGGGATTTCCTAGTCAAAGTCTTAGTTTTTCTAGATAAAAAAACAACAACAACACAACACAAAATCTTGTTTTTTCCTATGTGCATAGTCTAACATGGCATATAACGGAGAGGAAAAAATGAAAGTAGTGGCCGACCTTACTGCTAACCTCTTAAAAACCATCAATGAGGTCACCGGAACAGACGAGGAGAATGTGACACCAAACGCTTCCCCTAGACGAAGTGGTTCACCCCTCCCTCATGGCAGCGTCACAACCTCACATGGAAAAGGGGCCTCTACGTCCACAGCGGAAGAGGCACCACCAGCAGTGAAAAAGCTACTAGAAGCATGGTTAACGAGTATACTAACTAGCATAATCAATATACCCGCCGAAAGGACAGTAGAGAGAATGTACGAGTTGGAATCACATCAACGGCTGATGAGCAACACAACCCTCCTCCCGTAACAAGTATCACTCACATCGTAAATAATGCAGGTAATAACACCCTCACAGCTATTCGGAGGAAGATGGAGGAGATGGAGAACGAGAACAAAGCGCTTCGCGACCAAATGAAGGAACACCAAGAAAGGGTAGACAAAATACCGGGCGCCCCAAAGCTTTTACCAAAACGGGACGCCGGTCGGTTCGTGGAGCAACCAATATAGTGATGAGGCTGTACCACAAGACATACCTAAAACATTCAAAATGCTGCCATACTTGAAGATATATGACGGTACGACGGACCCTGAGGATCACGTGACCCACTATTGTAAAAGTCAACGATCTCGCCAAAGAACAAGTGGCGTCCACATTGCTAAAACATTTCGGTGAAACCCTAACTGGGGGAGCGATGACATAGTACTCACAATTACCTGTGCGGTCCATAGAAATATTTGAGGAAATGGCCGACAAGTTCGTCACCGCCCATGTCGGGGCTAAGAAAGTAGAGGCGAGGGTAAACGACATATTCGCCATTAAGCAGTCACCCGGTGAAGGAATCAGAGATTTCCTCGCCCGATCAACCACGTGAGAATAACCCTCCCAAATGTATCGGAGGGGATAGCAGTAGCAGCTTTCCAAAATGGGCTAAACAGGAGCGGTTCACCGATGACCTATAAAATTGTTAAGCCGACTCATGAAATACCCCTACCACTTGGGACGAGATACATAATGCCTATTGTACCGAGGTAAGATATTACGAGGATGACCTTAACGGACCAACCCAACAGTTGAACTCAGTCCAAATGGAGTTGAGGAAAGACCGTAGAAACGATAACAGAAGGGACTATGCAGGTCCGCGCCCTAACGTTGAAAGACACCAACCATATGTCAGAATCGTCGTCATACCACCCCCCGTCATGGAGATGGTCCATCCAGGCCATAGACAGGGACTCATCGAAATGAAAGAGGTATGCCTTATATTGCTATCTACTCACAATTTCTGTGTTTCCCTTTCAAAAATAGTCTACGCCCTGGAGAAGCTCGGTCCAAAGGTGAAATGGCCACAAAAGATGAAGTCCGACCCAAACTACAGAAAATCAAACGCCCTCTGCGAATTCCACCAGGAACGATGTCATAAAATCGAAGACTGCATCGCTTTAAGGCAAGAGGTCGTGAGCATACTCCACCAAGGGCATTTGAGAGAACTGATGAGCAACCGAGGAAGGGCGAACTTTGCTCGAGGACGCGAACAACATAAAGGTCCGCCGAAGCCACCCTCCCCAGCCCCCACCATCCAAATGATCATCGGAGGAGGAGGCGACGCATCGCTCAACAATGTGAAGTTCACAACCACCCATAAGCCGAAACGATCAATCACCCATGAACGGTATGACAACCTTGAAGAAAGTATCATCTTCGACGAGTCGGATACCCACGGTTTGACCTTTCCTCACTACGATGCTCTTGTTATTGCTTTACAAATTTTAGATACTGATGTAAAATTCATTCTGGTGGACGACAGAAGCGGCGCGTGCATTATCCACCCTCGAGTTCTCACACAAATGTGGCTTGAAGATAGGACAGTGCCACGCTGCATCACACTGACAGGTTTTAACAATGCAGTTGAGCGGATGTCCGGAGAAATCACACTGCCCGTCCTGGATGGTGGTATCACTTTGGAAACTACATTCCACATAATGGATTAAGACACAACATACAACGCCATCACAGGATGGCCTTGGATACACGCCATGAGGGACATCCCCTCCAGCCTCTATCAGGTCGTCAAGTTTCCCACACTGTGGGGAATATACAACATCCATGAGGAACAACGCACGACTCAAGAATGCTACCGCATCACCCAAGACTGACATACACTCAACAATTGAAGGGCAAAGGTGCGGAAGCATAATAACTAACGAGGTCGAGGTCGGATGGCGATGAAGGAAAAGATGTCATCAAAGACCTCGTTGTCTTGGAGGCTACGGGGTCAACTGTGGAGGACCTCGACCCCGTGCAACTCGACAAAAACGACCATAGCAAAAAGGCCTATATCGGCCACAAACTTCAAGAACCAGGTAAATTTCATCAATTTTTAGCTGACAATGCAGACTTGTTTTCCTTTTCTCATACAGATATGCTGGGCATCCCAAAGGAGATAACAACACACAAATTGAATGTTGACTCATTCTCCCCCTAGTGGGGCAAGTTAGAAGAAAATTCATTACCGCGATAAATGATGTTGTCCGCGAAGAGGTGGAACAATTGCTTGAAAATGGCTCTATCAGAGAGTCAAAATATCCCCAATGGGTCGCCAACGTGGTCATGGTAAAAAAGAAAAATGGGAAATGGCGGATGTGCGTAGACTTCATAGATCTGAACAAGGCATGCCCGAAATGCTCATTCCCACTGCCCCATATCGACCAGCTCATCGACGCAACAGGCGGGCACAAGCTATTAAGTTTTCTAGATGCCTATTCGGGTTACAACCAGATCCTTATGGAGGAAGAAGACCAGGAAAAAACTACTTTCATCACCCACGAAGGGATGTACTGCTACAGAGTTATGTCGTTCAGGCTGAAAAATGCAGGGGCGACATACTACAGGCTGATAACCAAAATGTTACGGGAGCATCCCAACAAAACCATGAAACCATGAAGATCGCATCGACTACTTGAGGGAAGCCTTCGAAATACTTAGGCAGTACGACATGAAGTTGAACCCCGAGAAATGCGCCTTCGGTGTAACCTCGGGAAAGTTCCTCAGCTTCTTAGTATCGCAACGAGGCATCAAGGTCACCCCGACCAAATCAAGGCTATAAAAGGAATACCAGAGAACTTGACCAGCAAGAAGCAGGTGCAAAAGCTGACCGGTCGTATAGCCGCCCTGTCGAGATTCATCTCACGGTCCTCTAATAGATGTCACAAATTTTTCAGCGTACTCAAAAAAGATAACGGACTCCAATGGAATTCCGAGTGTGTCGACGCCTTAAAGGAGCCAAAGACATACTTGTTTTCGCCCATGTTGCTTGCTAAGGCAGAACCCGGAGAATGCCTCATCATCTACCTAGTCGTGTACGACGTTACAATAATTGCATTCTTGGTCCGAGAAAATAAAGGTACGCAATCTCCAATCTACTGCATTAGCAAGACTTTGGTCGATGCTGAAACGAGGTACCCCCACCTCGAGAAGCTAGCCCTAGCTTTGGTCGTAGCTTCATGAAAGCTTAGACCCTATTTCCAGTTCCACCCCATCTCAGTGGTCACGAACTTTCCTCTAAAGTCCTGCACAAACGCGAGTTGTCGGGTAGTTTGGCCAAATGGGCCATAGAATTGAGCGAGCACGATATAACCTATCAGCCATGAATAGCGATAAAGTCGCAAGTACTTGCCGACTTCAGAGCACAAATAATGTCCGAAGTCGAAAGGAAAGCCACCAATACTTCCCCCAAGATACATGATCTATGGATTCTATACAGAGATGGCACTTCTAACGCGTCAGGATGTGGACTGGGACTCGTGCTCGAGGTCCCAACAGACGAGATAATTCGCCAGTCTATACGGTGCTTTGATATGACTAAAAATGAGGCCGAGATGAGGTCTTGATTGCAGGGTTAAAGTTGGCACTCAAGTATGGAGCACGACGAGTAGTCCTACGATATGACTCACAACTCGTCGTCAATCAAGTCACAAGGACTTTCCAAATCAAGGAACAAAGGCCACAAAAATATCAGGCCGATAACTGCAAATTGCTAACCGAGTTCGACGAGTGCCAACTCTATCAAATACCTCGAACGCAGAACATTGAGGCGGACAGCCTCGCCAAACTGGCGGCAACTACTAAAAGCATAATCGGAGAAGGGAACGTGGTTACTCTCCTCCACTCATCAATCGACCAAATCGAGGTACGCAGTATTAACCTAACTTGAGACTGGCGCAATCATATTTTCACATACCTGTAGGATGACATGCTTCCAAATGACAAAAAAGAAGCCAAAAAACATCGAATGCAGGCATCCAGATATAGCATCATCAATAACGACCTATACAAACGGACATATGGTGTCCCTCTAGCAAAATTCTTAGGACCAAACCAGACACGGTGCGTCATAGAAGAGGTCCACGAAGGTCACTGCGGGGCCCACACTGGCAATCAATCCCTAGTCAGATGCCTCATCCGAGCAGGATACTACTAGCCCACAATGAAAAACAAAGCGGCTAGCTTTGTTAAAAAATTCGAACCATGCCAAAAATACGCCCCCATGATCTACCAAGCAGGCGAGCACCTCCACTCAGTCACCTCACTCTAGCGCTTCATCAAATGGGTAATGGATATCGCCGGCCCCTCCCCGTAGGATGAGGTAATGTGCAATTTATTTTAGTTTTAACCGACTATTTTTCTAAGTGGGTGGAAGTATGTGCATTCTCTCAAGTACGCAAGCAAGAAGTAATCGCCTTTATATGGAGGAATATCGTATGCCGCTTCGGCATTCCCAAAGAAATCAGTTGTGATAACGGACCCCAACTCACGGGGAAGAAGGTCGTCGAGTTCTTCGAGAAATGGCACATCAAAATAATACTCTCCACGCCATATCACCCCGAAGGAAACGGACAAGCGAAATCCTCCAACAAGTTGATACTGAATATCATAAAGAAGAAGCTCGAGAACGGCAAGGGACTGTGGCCGGAGTTGCTTCTGGAAGTGCTATGGGCATATCGCACTACTCCAAAGACAAGCATAGGAGAAACGCCATACACACTAGTCTATGGGACTGACACAACGATACCGGTCGAGGTCAGAGAATCGAGTTAAGATATTGAAATGAGAGTGGACCAAGCAACGATGAAAGTAGAAGGCAAGACCTCGACAAGGCCGAAGAACGAAGAGACATGGCTTACATAAGAATGGTAGCCCAAAAGCAACAGGAAGAGCGGTACTATAACAAAAAATCCAAGGTCACGACGCTCAAAGTCGGGTACTATGTACTCAAAGCCAAAATACAGGCGAGCAAGGATCCACGAGAAGGAAAACTAGGGACCAATTGGGAAGACCCGTACAATATCACGGCGGTAACAAGCAAAGGGTTGTTCCCACTAGAAACAATGGAAGGAAAGTTACTACCAAACAATTGGAACATCACCCATCTCAAATACTTCAACTTTTAAGGACAAATGTTCTCCGAGTCGTACTCTTTTTCGCTCACCTAGGTTTTGTCCCAATTAGGTTTTCTCGGGGAGGTTTTTAACGAAGCGACGGAGAGGGCCTCTCGAAGTTTAGTGCAAGTTCATCGCTCGACCTCTCAAATACTTCTCCAGGCCGACCAATGAAGGGACTAGATAGGCTGGGGCTTCTCCAATATATGTATAAGCAGAGCAAAACTTTTCTAATGTATATATAAGCAAAGTAAAGTAGGCAAACACACGATGTTCACATGTCTCCACCAAGTTTAAACATTATACCAATCCAGGATCCCACATTCGACCTCGTTTGAATTAATTACGAATAACATTTGACCTCGATCGAATCAACTCACATTCGACCTCGTTCGAATTAATCACGAATAACATTCGACCTTGCTCGAATCAACACACATTCGAACTCGTTCTAATTAATTACGAGTAACATTCGACGCCACTCGAATCAACTCTCATTCGACCTCGTTCGAATTAAATCATGAATAACATTCGACCTCGTTTGAATTAAATCACGAATAACATTCGACCTCGCTCGAATCAACTCATATTTGACCTCGTTCGAATATATCACGAGTAATATTCGACCTCGCTCGAATCAACTCATGTTCGACATCGTTCGAATTAGTAAAGAATTATATTCGACCACACTCGAATCAACTCATACTCAACCTGACTTAGAGTTCAATTTACAAGTTAACTTCGTTTAAGTTAATTATGGCGACATGGGACTTCACCCAAATTCAATTAAAAATGTACTCGACCGTGTTCGAGGTAGCACATGCCGAAACAATCCTTCTAAAGCAATCATTTGAAGAAAAATGGTCGAAGAAAAGTAAAAGATCCAATAACATACATCGAAAGGTTATAATCATTTCGTTCTAAAAAATATATTACAAATGGCCAGAAACACGCCCACATACAAAAAAAAAAGAGAATACAAAAACTAAGTACAAGGTACTACTCCACACCGTCCCCTTTCATCGCCATCGCCCTCTCCACCGTTTGGATACTCATCATCGTACCAAGCGTCCTGCTCAATCCCTTCCACCTTGTCCTCTCCACTATCCGCCCTCGGCTTAGCAGGGTCGAATCCACAGGCAACTCAAGCTTTACGCACCTTAGCACGAGTACCCTCAAACTCAACCTCAGTGACCTTGTTAGCCGCCATCAAATCTCAAAAGATATGCAATTGGGCCTCAACATGGATCCAATTTCATATGAGTCCCGCGACACGTCAGGAAAGGAGGAAGTATGAGAAGAGGACGGTCGAGCCAACATTTGCACCTTCTCGGCCTTAAGAGCAGCGACCTTATCATTCAAATCGGAGATCTCCCCTTCAAGTCCGCCAATCTGCTCATCGACCCGGGTCTCCCTAAGTGTGGCCACCTCAGCCTCGCGCTCTCGTTAGGATTGAAGGACATGAATGACCTCCTCCATCACCGCCACTTTGGATAGCCACACTTATTGGATTCATCCACCCTACCTAATTATGTCGTCGCTTCAACCAGCTTGTCGTTCAGGGCATTGAATTGGGTCGAGCTTTGCTCAAGCTCTAACCGCAGGAGTTCTAGTTTGTTCTGAAGATATGCGCATTCCGTCGCAACCCCCTACTCTCCTCGAGCTCGTCCTCCTTGTACCTAAGCGATCGCTCGAGCTCGCTGCAACTTCGAATAAACCTCACAAGCTCTTTGTCCTTTTGCTTCAACTCATCTCTAAGAGCTTGGAAGCTGCCATCCGTGCCGAGCAAAAGGCATAATACATGATGCTTGTAGCGGTACTCACGGTACTTCGACCCCATTTTCTTGAAAATAGCCCTTCTCCTCTCTTCTCGATGGGTGCACTCGATCTCCAAAATGAGGGTCTAGCAAAGAGAAAACAGGAGAAAAGAGTTAGTGAAAATAAAGGAGAAAAAGAGAAGATACAAAGAGCAGTAACCAAAATACTTACCCGTAGGGCCATCCCCGATATGCCCAACAAAAGGGTGTCGTCGTCTAGAGTCAGCAACGTCGACAACTTGGCACGAGAACACAGTAGACTCAAGTCATGGACTACGCTCTCCGTGTGCTTCAATAGATCTAGGTCGAGGGGGATGATTATGCTGCAGGTGGTCCCCTCTGTCCTCTCCTCCACCCCAGTAAACCCTTCATTGTACATCCTGACCTCTTCAGGGTCAATGTCTGAGCCAGATTCGTAACCATCTACATCTATGTTCTTCTCCCTCACCTCAGCAGATGAAGGGACGCCGGCGTACCCCGACAATGATGGATCACTTGACGGCACAACCTCAATCTCCTCGGCACGCTCATCTCTTCCCCCAACGGCCTCAGGCGGATTCGCAATGTTCACATTTTCTGAATGGGTATGAATCTAAGTGTCCAAGGACACGCCACCCTCAGACGCATCCACGTCCTAGTTGAGACCACCCACTGTTAACCCCTTGGTCTCCGCCACCTCACCGCTAAAATCTAATCCTCTGCCTCTTTATCAACGGAGCTATTTCCTCTTCGCTTGGAAACGACTCGTTCACCAAGTGCAAAATAGGAGGAGAGAGAATCTCCACCGATGGAGCTGCTGTACGACGGATAGGTTGACGTGTAGCTGGAGTCGGTGAAGGATCCACTGTCTGAGTAGGCTCGCCTACGGCCGAAGCAAGCAATAACCCTTTGGAAGCACCCGATTGGCAGAAGACGGGGGTAGGGGCGTTCTTCTTCGTTAAAGGCCTCCGACCTGATACAAAGAAATTTAGTTCGAACAAAGAAAAAGGGGGAAATCATGATTAACGCAGAATCAACAAAGGCCAAATCGAAGACTCACCAGTTTCATGAGGCTTGCGACCGAATTTATTGTGGAATGATGACCACTCGCGAACCCCCACCGTGCAGGGAAAAATTTGGCTCACCTAGTCTCTAATGTCGGCGACCAACGTGGGAGGCTCCCTTTCGGCTGCACAAAAGAAAAATAAGATCAGTAAGGTTGTCGACAAAACAAAATGAAACAAGATAAAATATTGGTTGAATGAGGTACTTACGAGCAAAATTCCACACTTCGAGAAATCAACTAGGATTTGTCACCACGTGCTCAGTTTTGACGTTAAAAAAAATGAAAATTGAAATGACGGTTGGATCTGTTGTCCATCTTCACCACCAATCCTTTGGTCTCGTGGTGGAGAAGGTCCAACATCGTACCTCTGAGGAAGTTTTGTGCGAAGAGGTGCAGCAAGTGACGAAGTGAAACTCCATGGTTGGCCAGCTCAACATACTTCACCAGCATCACGAAAAGTTTGTAGATACACGGAGAGAGCTAGGCCGGAAAGACCTGGTAATATCGACAGAACTTCTCCGCCAGTGGAGAAAGAGGAAGAGAGTAGCCTCCTTGGAACGAGTATGCGTATAAGGCGCAATACCCGAGTCGATGGACTTGAACCACGTTGTTACCGGTCAGAACCAGGTCGATGTGGGCAGACTGTATTTGACCCTTAGTTTGGCTAAGCCAGCCTTGTCCAGTTCGGGGAGTAGTGATTCAGGTTCTTCCGCCGCGGATTTTGAGAAATCCAACCTTGACTTATCATTAGGAGGAATAATCTCGTCCCCAGTAGGAAGGTTGTCGTCATCGGCAACGACAACAATATCGTCTTCATGAGGAGGCATCCTCACTGAAAGCGGTGTTGGTTCAGATGAAACATCAGAGGCATGGGAGGTGGTTTCCATCTTTGGTTAGTCAAAAGTATTGAGAATATGGTTTCAAGGAGAAGCAGGAATTGCAGAAATCACTCAAACTAGAGATTACAACACCAGAAGCAAGCTGAAACAAGAACGCGGGAAGGAGAAGAAAGTGATGAAGAGCAAAAGCTTAGAGAATGGGAGAATGTAAAGTTTGGCTCAAGGGGCTCTCCACTTGTATTTATAAGATAACAAGCACCCAAATCGAGAACACCAACCGTCAATTACACGAGAATTGAAACGACAGAGGCACAGGAAACGATGCGCCGTGTTGGGAAGACACGTAATGATGATGCCTACAGCAATGATGTCACCCTAAGTTGATATCACAATGAGTTGTGGTTCTTGAAGCGCCACGTTGCCGTCCCATACAAACTCCTACCCATTCAATCTCCTCCATCTGAATTTCCCAAGCACGACCGGCGATGTCCGCTCAGCGAGGTCAACCAAAGGACGACCTTGCTAAGTGGAGGGACTAATTGTATGCGTCAAAATCAAATTGAGGATCAAGTCGTGCAGAATTGAACGAGGGGAGAAACTCGCAAATTGTCACGAGTGGCGTGGTCGTGGTCGACCAGTATTCTCATAAGTCGAATATCTCGACAACCAGTCATGGTCGAAGTAGAGCAGTAGAGTTAGAAATAACGACTAGTTTTATATTGGGATTTATAGAGGAAATATTCTACGGAATATCCTCTCTGTTTGTGAACTATTTTATTGTCATTTCCATCAGAACCAAGAAAGTGCATAATATTCAATCTTCTTTGTGTCATTAATCACTGTCAGAGGAAGGAATGCTTCACCCTCTTCAATATTGGGTGAATCTTCCCCTTATTTACATTTATTGTCATTTAATATTATTTATTTCTTGCTCTCTTTATATAATATAACATTTGATCACATTTATTGTCTACATCTCATTCTAGGTATACTGTTTTTCACGTTATTCGCCATAGATCTAGAATTATTAGCTTTAACTAGGATTGTCTCATCTTAATAAATCATTAACTAATTTAACCAATGATTAACTCATTTTTTGGTCAAACAGTAAAAACTATCCTTTTTAGTAGCAAATTACCAGATTTTTCTATTTCTATTATATAGAAAAGGAAAGATGGTTGACCAAGGGCATACATGTCATTTCCTAAAAATTTCATGTTTGCATTTCTTAAATGCAAAACTATGCCATCTTAATACACGTGGACCTCACATTTTTCTAGCCACAACTCTTCTTTAAATACATTATGCATGTGTTGATTAGACTGTTTGTGCAGTGCAAATGCTCATTTCCAACATTTTTCTCATTTTGGAAAATTATTAATTTTGTTTTATTCAACTAGAAGTTTCCATAGAAAAATCAAAATTAATTTTTAAATAATACAACAACAAAAAGAAGTATCGATATTTACATGATTTTTATATTTACCCATACTATCTTAAAACAATTTGAAAATAAAAATTAAAAGGTTTTCATCTATTCATACTATTTGAGGGCTATTTAAAACTAAATATTTTCCTATTCAAAAGTAATTTTAAAAAATATAGCTTGTCAAACCTCAAAAATTAAGTTAAGTAATGAGATTTGTTCCTACTATACTAGGAGGCTATATCTTATACACTTAATTGATGTGATAATTTAATCTATATGGTTTGAACTCTATTCTTCCATGATAAGTTTTCAAATATCAATAGATTGTCTTAAACATTATTTGTTATAATTTTACATTGTTTCTTTATGAAAATTAACACATGATAATTTCATTTTAAAAAAATTCTCTCATCTCCTTAAATTGAGGAAAACATAAAAATCTATCTATTTTATATAGAATTCGATCAAATGTTTATTATTTTATCACCAGTTAACATCAATTTAAAAGAGTTATATTAAATATAATTTGAACTACTATATTGAATTACTACAATTTCTATTATGTTCATATTTGTTTTAGTGTCTATTATTCTCTTTGTTTGAAGTAGTAAATAATCACGACCCAAATTCCCAACCTTAGGGATCGTGATGGCGCCTAACACCACACTTGCTAGGCAAGCCAATGTTAGAATTTGATTAGCTATTTTCCTTTGGATATTTAATTAAACACAATAAGACAATTTAAAGTAAATTAAATCTACTGATTTCCAACTAATAACTTCATATATAAGAAATGATAAACGAATAAATAAACCGAGCCACGAACTAAATATATATATATAACTCTAAGACTACCCCAGGGTCTGGTGCCACAATTCACGAACTTCTAAGAATACTATAAATAATGGGCTGAAAGAAATAATATATCTGTTTTGGGTGAAATAAAGCAGTCTCTATAAAACTAGGAGAAGACTCCAGGAATCTGCGAACGCCGACAGTTATACCTCGTGTCTCCAAATGATGAATGAACACTACTAAAGTCTCTAACGCTCGACGGTACCTGGATCTGCACAAAAGAGTCTAGAGTGTAGTATCACTACAACCGACCTCATGTACTGAGTAAGTGTCGAGCCTAATCTCGACGAAGTAGTGACGAAGATACGGCGGGGCATTAACAATATAACCTGTGAACAATATAAAATAAAGCAAGAAGTAAATTCTAAAACAAACAAACAATAACTGTAGAAACACTTAAAATAACTCAGTCACCTTTTCCAGGTCTCAGCTATAACCAATTCTCACGTAAGTTTCCAAATTTCCAATCTTTGACTTTAAAATAAGAGTAGTGCAAAATGTGAGAAATAGTAGAGTAAAACAGTAAGCTTTCAAATTCTTGTTTTTTTTTTTTGAAAATCAGTAAAATATAAGTGTCCTCCCTTATTGCTCCTTGTTGCGGCGTGCAACCCGCTCCCACCTGTCCACCATTATTGCTCCTCCTTATATATATATCACCCTTATTGCTCTTGTTGCGGCGTGCAACCCGATCTCACCCGTCCATCCTTATTACTCCTTGTTGCAATGTGCAACCCGCTCCCACCAGACATATCATATCACTTTATTTATAAAAAATTTCACAATTAAGGCCAAGTCTTTCACAATATTTTTTCTCAACAATTATAAACAAGAAACTGTATTTTCTCATAAATTTCACCAATATCATCTCAAAATGAAACCAACAGGAATATAAACATCTCGTAAAATAATGTCAACCCGCTCAACCTTTATATACTACAAAGAAATCAAGGAAACAACCAACACTTTCCAAAATAATAGAAACAAAACTTAACAACAAGTTAACCAAGCCAAGTAGTTATAGAAACATCAATGAGCATAAAACAATTAAGCCATGAATCAAATAAATGGGAAACGGGGAAGGGATCATGCTTAACAGACAATTTGGTGGTGCATAGATACTCGTCACTTCACCTATACACCACACACATGCAAATTCACATAGCAATTAAGTTGGGGATTCCTATTCCCTCAAGTCAAGGTTAAACCAAGCACTTACCTCAAATTCGCAAGTCACTCACTGCTCAATTACATCTTTTCCTTTAGAGTCTTGCTCTAACCCGCTCGAATATAATCATAATCATATTAATACCATCAACATAGGCTAACAAACCGAATTACACAATAAAAAATACAAAATATGTCAAAAATTCGAAATCGGCCAAAATCCGACCCCCGAGTTTAACCATATAAAATTTATCAAAATCGAACTCCGTTTGGTCCCTCAAATCCCTACCGAAAACTCTCCAAAACTCAAGCCCTAACTCCCTCAATTTCACTTTAAAATCATCAATCAAATCCCAAAAACGAAGATGGATTCATGAAACATAACCCAAAAACGAGTAAAGAACACTTACGCGAATTCCTATGATGAAAATCGCCTCCAAAATCACTCAAATCCGAGCTCCCCAACTCAAAATATGACTGAATGAACTAACCCTTGTTTTATATATCTTCTTCCAACTATTCTGCCTCGTTTCTCATGCCTAACGATCTCTAAACTCGCCTTTTATGTCTCAAGTGGATTCCTTGTGAAATTCTAGTCAATTTAGGCTTTTGAATCACCCAATTTGATCTTATAATGAAGGAGATATGTAGGTTTTAATATTTGCAAATAGTGCAGATTTTTAAATACGACGTCAGTGACAATTTCGTAATTAATCTGAAAAATCTGGCAACCTTAGTAAAATGACCATAAAATCCTCATACGATGTCCAAATTTGATGATTCTTTTTGCTACGGGTCGGTAATGACGATACAGGTCTAATACTTCTACCAAAATAGAAACCAAAGATTATTTGTTCAAATGATATCATTTATGCTTGAAGAAATGACGTCGAAACATAAGAAAAACGAGCACAACACAACCCAAACCTATCCGAAACTCACTCGAGACCCTCGAGACCTCAATAAATAATTAAAATAAGTCATATATCACTACTCGAACGTAGTCGAACCTCCAGAACACTTAAGACAACACCAAAACACCAAATCAACCTCGGATTCAAGCCTACGAACTTCTAAACTTCCAAAATTCGCTAACGACGTCGAAACCTACCAAACCACGTCTGAATGACCCCAAATTTTGCACACACATCAAAAATAACACTATGAACCTACTCCAACTTCCGGAATTCCATTCCGACCCCGATGCCTAATTTTCCACTATCGACCAAAATCGCCAAATTTCTAACTTTCGCCAATTCAAGCCTATAACGGAGTCTTAGTTCATAAAATGACCCATTGGGTCATCCCAATCTCCACCTCTAAAACAAACGTTCTTCCTCAAATGGACATAGAAGATTACCTGAATTGGCGAACAAGTGTGGATATTTACTCTGCATGTCCGACTCGGACTCCCAAGTAACTGCTTCAACGGGCTGGCCTCTCCACTGCACTCGAACTGAAGGATAAATCTTAGACCTCAACTGATGAACCTGCCGGTCTAACATGGCTACCAGCTCCTCCTCATAAGTCAAGTCTTAGTCGAATTGGACAGAGCTGAAATCTAACACGTGGGATGGGTCACCATGATATTTTCGGAGCATAGACACATGGAATACCGGATGAACGGAGGATAACCCTGGAGGCAATACAAGTCTATAAGCTACCTCCCCCACCCTATCAAGAATCTCAAACGGCCTGATGTACCTAGGGATCAACTTGCCCTTCTTCCCAAACCTCATAACACCCTTCATGGATGAACCCGAAGCAATACTCTCTCTCCAACCATGAATGCCACATCACAAACCTTACGATCGGCATAACTCTTTTTCCTAGACTGAGCTGCACAAAGTCTTTCCTGAATGATCTTGACCTTATCTAAGGCCTCCTGAACTAAATCTTTAACCAATAACCGAGCCTCTCCCGGCTCAAACCATCCAATTGGTGATCTACACTGCCTACCATATAATGCTATCATAAGGAGCCATCTGAATAATTGACTGATAACTATTGTTATAAGCAAAGTTCTCTAACGGCAAAAACTGATCCCAAAGACCTCCAAAGTCGATAACACAAGCGCGGAGCATATCCTCTACAATTTGAATAATACGCTCGGACTGCCCCATCAGTTTGAGGATGAAATGTTGTACTCAACTCAACCCGTGTACCCAACTCACGCTGAATTGCCCTCCAAAAGTGCGAATAAACTACGTATCTCGATCAGAAATGATAGACACAGGCACACTGCAAAGGCGAAAAATCTCTCGAATATATATCTCTGCCAGCCGTCCCAAAGTATAAGTACTTGCCACTGGAATAAAATGTGTTGATTTAGTCAGCCTATACACAATAACCCAAACTGCGTCGAGTCCAATACGAGATGCATCACAATACACCGTGAAAGAACTTGAACCTGATGGTAACACCAATACCGATGCTGAAGTCAAGGCTATCTTGAGCTTCTGAAATCTCGCCTCACACTCGTCTGACCATTTGAATGGGGAACCTTTCTGAGTCAATTTAGTCATAGGGGTTGATATAGATGAAAACCCTTCCACAAAACGACGGTAGTAACCCACCAAACCCAAGAAACTCCTGATTTTCGTGGCTGTAGTGGGTCTAGGCCAGCTCTTAACTGCCTCTATTTTCTTAATAGTTGTTCATAGCCAATTACAGATTTATCAAATAGCTTCACGTTAACAATAATCTCCTTTCAAACCTTCACAATACTGACAACGAGATACGATGCTTGAAGACCTCGTAATTATATACCTGAATTAACGTGTCTCATTTAATGCCACATGGGTGGGCACCTACCTTGTAGGTTAAAGTTCAATAATTATAACACGAATTTGGAAAATTATGCACAAATAATTTTTATACAAAAACTTTCGAATAAATGTAACAGGAATGACTCCCTATTAGTGCTATAGTACAAATTTTAATTTCACAAGGGAGAATTTAAACACAAGAATTTTTCATCATAAGGATCTCGTCCTTATATAACTTCCACCGCGGCTCGTAGCCCGACTTAAACATATCAAATCATATTAAAATGCGAGGATCTCGCCCTCAATTCTGAATCACAAGTAATATGCATATCGTGCCAATCGAAACATTCCATTTTCTTCTTTTAAATATTTTCCGTTAAATAAAATTACAACACGTAATGATAGACATAGATATCTCCATAGAATTTCTCAATACAAGTATTCACATAAGTAGATTTTAGAGTTACAAAGCTCACCCGAGAGTGGAGCATATTAGGAGGACTTTTCTAGATACTCATAACCTACAAGTTAAGTAAATTATCACTTTATAATAACTAGAGATTATTCTTGTAATGGAACCATTTGATATAACGACCTCAGCCATACCATAGAAAATATATCAACAGGCTGGGTCTCCGCCTCTTGTAATCTGACCTCCACCTTCGACATTCCGACCCTTTTTTCCCTAGCTGGTCATGTAAGTTGAGTTGTAACTGCAATGAGGCACGTAGCCTGAGTGCTCTGATGAAATGATTCGCATGCTCATACCGAGTTTATACCAAATAACTTGGAATAACCATAGTAGGAATCTCGTAGCGGTGGTGCATTAAAAGAACTCATTGAAGCACCCCGAGTAATTAGATATACGGACTGGGCTGGTCGATTTCCCGAGCCCCTGCCGAAATAATTTGTTGTTGCAAAGAAAAATCCACTAAATCTTTTAGAACCTCGAGACCTCTTAGTTACTTTAGCTTCCTCTTTTCCTCATCCCGGACACATTGTAACATCTAAGCAATTTCTACCACTAGCCGAAATGAAGTATCAACTTGCCCTGAGTCGTACAAAATTTTTACAATCATAATCGAGTCCTTTAATGAGTCTGGGGAATCGCCCTCTGGATATATGAACTGAAGTAGGAGTATGACGGTGTTATTTATCTATGTACCACACAAGAGGGGGGGTGATTTGTGAGGTGACAAATTTTCGCGTGCAGTAGTTATAGAAAGACCAGGTTCTTCTATGTGTTCCAACTCCTACAGTTTGCGGAATAATAACTGCAGAAAATAAAGGAACACAACAATTTTACGTGGAAAACACCTGGCTCAAAAGGTGAAAAAACCACGACCTACTTCCCAGTAGGATTTTTCCAAACTCTTCACTAAATCAATGAGCCAAACAGCATTTACAAAATAAACTTTTTTGTAAACCTAAGGATTAACTCCAACCCTTTGTGGCAAACTAGCCTCTAGATATTTGCGACAACCTTCAAGTTAACTCTAACTTGAATACTCAATACCTATTACAAATGCTTCTAGATAAAGCTGAAAGATACACTTTGTAATCACCTACTACAAATAAACTAGACTAAAAGACAACAGATGGAACTGGTTCTTCTAGCTGGTTCAAGTAGCTTCAGAATCACACAGGAAATTCTCACACGAACTGCTTACAAAATTGCTTTGGTAATTTTGTTCTCAATTCTTGTTTTGATTATTTGGTTGTGCACGCCTGTTCAATAAGAATACTTGACAATATATAGGATCAGTAGAAAAGGAGATATACTAGAATTCGGATGCAACTCTTCCAATTCAAATGCAACTTTTCCTTGGTGGAAGAGTTCTAGTTGATCTCAACTCCCTAGATCCTCTTCTATCTTGATTCTGTCCTTACTGAATAAGGAGTCCATCTCCCTATCAATTTGCAACCTTTTCGATGAGGAGATATATCTTCAAATCACTGATTGTGCTTATCTCCTGTTTGCAATCACCTCACGTGCCATTAATTCTGCATGTCTATGTCTCCAGTGATGGACCTGGTTCAACCCTGAGTTCATTTGTCAATCTTCAAAACCATTCAGATTCTTGATCCAACAAATTTCCCTTTTTTTATGATGACAAATTCTGTGCTTAGGACTATAATCACTTTAATCCAACATTGACACTTTTTATAGTATTAAGCATTTATCATAAAGAACCAGGTTCATTAGGTTATAAATATCACAATTTTCAAAATAGCACATCTTTCCCCTTTTGGCATCATCGAAAAGTTGCAAAGTGTTAGAATTACCAGATTTATAATAATTACTCATGACCACTGAGGCAACTGCAAGTGCAAACATGGATTAATCATCAATAGTAAACCAAGAATGTAAACTATCAAAGAAAGTGAGACAAAATATGTAAGATCAAAAACAACAAAGTTCATTGATAAGAGCATAGTTCAAGTACTAAACACATAAAGAACTAAAAGCAGTTACAATCTGTATTTGTAAAAAAGATTTTCACACGTATGATAATTCCTGATGACTCAGCTGGCTACGTGGATCAAGGAAAACATGTCAGCTAGACATGATTCAATAAAGAGGTGCGAAGCAAAGAGGCACGACTCAATAAACCTACGGGGAAATCATCTACGTGAAATTCACTTGATTGAGACAAAGAAGAGACACGGTCAGAATGAATCCGGATGGAGCTACGGGCAGATTCAGAGATCCTAAATTAATGACTCACACATTACACAACCTTCACACAACAATTACGGTTATTCTTTGTAACGTCCTATTAATGTAATAATTAGTCATTAATGAGCGATCATTGTAAGAGGTAGACGTTATATTAAGAAATTCCCTATATAAGGGAAGAAAATATAACTTATAAAGGCATCTGAACTACGAATACAATACATTTTACTTTTTTGTGCATCATATTATTGTCTATTTACTTACTCCTTTTTATTTATTATTATTTCTTGGATTATCAGAAACCTGTGTTCATCCTAAAAATAACTTTGGTCAAAGGATCTAATTCTTTGGTTAAACAGATTGGTTCCGTTACTGGGAAGTCTGATAATCTTTATTTGCTTTTCAAGCAATATCCTTTGAACTATGTCGAACTCCAACAACAACAACCAGCAGAGAAATGGAACCCCGGTTCCATCACCTGTAGGAACGCCACATGGTTCAAGAGAACAATCCCCAAAGAGATCCAATAACAACAACGATAATAATGATCAAACGGTAGAACAAGATTGGGTAAAGTAAATGATTGCAGAGTATGTGGGCCAAGCTTTGCAAGAATTTGCAAGGGGATTACCAGCGGCATCACCTGCATCACTGACACCACCTCCCAATAACACTATCATCATGGAAAATCCTCAATATGGGTTGGTAAACTCAGCAAGGGATGACACTCCTAATGAATCTCTCGAAGCGAGACCAGGTATGACTAATAACTCTGAATTACAAAATTTACTACTAACCTTGCAGAAACAGGTAAAGGAACAAAATGATAGAATCGAGAAAATTCCTGGAGTACCAGTTGTTATCAAAGGCATTGATGTTGATAGATATTCTCAACAACCTTGGAAACCAAGCGCAGCACCCTTGCCAATACCCAAGAAGTTTAAAATGCTTGACGTTCCTAAGTATGACGGAACAACTAACCCACGCCACCACGTGACTGCTTTTACCACCGGAGTAGAGGGCAGCGACTTAACAAAACAAGAGATTGAATCAGTCCTTGTCAAAAAATTCAGAGAAATGCTTACCAAAGGAGACCTAACCTCGTATTCTCTTCTCCCTAAAAATTCTATCGATTCTTTTGCTGAGCTTGCAGATTCTTTCATAAAAGCACACTCCGGTGTGCAAAGAGTCGAGAAAAGAGTGGAGGACATATTTAAAATAAAGCAAGGAGACATGGAACTACTCCGTGAATTTGCAGATAGGTTCCAACGAGAAAGAATGCAACTACCAAGGGTGCCTGATAATTGGGCAGTCATGGCATTTGCAAGTAATCTAAATGACAAAATCTCAGAAGCCACGAGGAGACTCAAAGAAAGCTTGAGAGAATTCCCAGCTATAACGTGGAACGATGTTTATAACAAGTACAGTACTAAACTTCGAATAGAAAAAGATACCATTGCTCGTTCGAAAGATGAAGATCATACCAGATCCAGACGTTCTGAATCAGACAGGAGATCAGGTAAAAACAGGTACGATCCTTACTTGGGACCATCGGGACGTGAAACTCGTCCCAGGTTCGAAAACACTAGGTCAGATTATAGACCACCAAGCAGATATGGGGGCTCGTCCTCATCTAGATCCAGAAAGGATCGAGATGAACGACCTAGAGGTAATGCACGAATTGGGGATCACACCTTTAATGTAAGTACCCCTGAACTTGTTTCAATATTAAGAAATATGGGTGATAAGGTTCGATGGCCTAAAGAAATGCGGTCAAACCCAACTAAAAGGAATCCAGATTTCCCATAATGATCATGGACATAAGCCTGCAGATTGCAGGTTTTTACAAGGTGAAATAGAACAATTATTGAAACAGGGCTATTTAACAAAATTGTTTAGTGATAAAGGTAAACATGCATACATGAAGAACAGGAAGGAGCCCCCGAAGCCTCCATCTCCAAAAAGAAACGGCAACATGATACATGGAGGAGAGGAAGTAAACGGAATAGTTTGCAAATTAGCCTCGAAGGTCACAGTTATACACGGAAAGCGGGTTCGAAAAAATCCGGACGTAGATGATATAACCTTTGATGTTGCAGATTTCGGCGGACTAATGCTCCCCCACAACGATGCTCTAGTAATATCCTTACTCATTCATGACACTAACTTTAAAAGAGTGTTGATTGATCTAGGTAGTTCAGTCAACATTATCTTGCTAAGAGTCGTGGAAGAAATGCTCTTGGGAAATCAGGTGATCCCAAAGGCACGAGTCATATCAGGGTTTGACAACTCTACAGTGATAACCAAAGGAGAAATCGGACTTGTTTAACCAAAGAATTAGATCCTTTGACCAAAGTTATTTTTAGGATGAACACGGGTTTCTGATAACCAAGGCAAGACTGATTATTATAAGTAATTAGATAAAGAAAAAATCAATGAGATGCACAAAAAGTAAAGTGTATTGCAATAGTAGTTTGGATCATCTTTACAGGTTATATTTTACTCCCTTATATAGGGAATTTCCTAATATAACGTCTGCCCTTTTCAGTGATTGAGCATTAATGACTAATTATGACATTCATGTAACGTTACAATGAGTAACCGTAACTCTTGCGTGAATGTTGTGTAACGTGTGGATCACTAATTTGAAGATCTCAGAATTTGCCCTTTATTCTGCCCAGATACATTTTGACCGTGTCTCTTCATCTTCTCAATCAGGTTGAGACTTCCTTAGCTAGTTTACCCGTGGGTGTGATTTGTCATGCCTCTTTGCCTCATACCTCTTCATAGAGTCCCGTCCGACTATTGTGTCTTCATTGCTCCACATAGACTGCCTCTTTTTTATCAATACAAATAGTCCTCCCACTTACCATATATTTATCAATTAATATTTGGTAAGTGGATATTCATTTGTGGCGGGAATATTTTGACGCCGCTTCACTCGAATCATTGCATCTTTTTCTATACGTAAGATCCCTTGTTACTTCCATTTAATGCTTATGCCATGCGGCATTTCCGGGTTGGTTCTGCAATTGTTCAGCCCCTTTTAGGGCTTTTTTGCGGTTGCATCAGTCACGAAGTGACATCTTTAATTATGGCTTTCACATCATTATTTTTTTCTATTTTTGACGGTTGTCTTCGAGTATAAATACCCCTTTTCTTTTCTTTCACGAAAAACTTCTAACTTTCAAAATTTATTTGTAAATAACTTTTTCCTTGTCTTTGTAGATATGTCTTCTTCAAACCAATCTAAGAGAGTCATAAATGTAGATGATTTGACTCCTTCTTCTGCTCCAATACGGAGTAGGAGAGGCGGTAGGTTGAGGAGTTTAGGTTCTACTCCTTCAAGGGGTTCTTCCCCTTCTCAAATTACTTCTCCTCCTTCTTCTAGGTCTTTAACTTCTCCGAGGGCTAGGGCTTCTAGATCTTCGTCCAAAGGTAGAGAACGTCACGAACCATTGCGTGAAACGAGGGTCGATGAAATAGTTCCTGCGGAGTTCACCTTTGCTAGGGATAGTCAGGACCTTAGAGATCAGGTTTCTTCATTGTCGTCTCTTGATAGTGTTGACAAGTACCCTACACAACTCAGTGAAAGTTTTATTCCTCTTATACGCAGGGACTGTTATTGGAGTTCCGATTTTCCTGTAATCGTTCCACACAGTAATCAAAGAATAACATCTTACAAGACGGGGCATTCTTTTGTTTATACCTATCCCTTTATATTAGGGTTCAAGCCTCCCATCGACCCAGTAATCATCGAGTTCTGTCGATTTTTCAAAATTTGTTTGGGACAAGTTGGTCCTCTTGTATGGCGAGTCGTTGCATGTCTTAGATATTTGACTACCTTAGCTTCGATCCCTTTTACCTTTCATCATCTTATTCACCTCTATTCCCCAATGTTGTTCCGTCAGGGAATTTTTACCCTAGCTGCTAGGAGTAAAAGGGTGTTAGTGACTTCTGAAGATGATAAGGATCGAGGTTGGTTTCTTTGGTATGTTTCTGTTCCTACTGTTGATTTAGTAGGTGAAGAGAATCTTCCCTTCCCTGAGAAGTGGAACCTTTCACATGAGTACATTTTTGCTCACATTCCTTGCTTTTTTGCTTTAGATATCTTATCAATACTGTAGTTGTTTCTTCTTTTTGCAGCAATCATAGGAACCGTCGAGAATGTCTCCGGTTTCAGAGATTGGGTAGAAAAGCTTTTGTTAATCGCTCCATTGGAAGAACGTTCATGGAAGTGCCTCTCTGAGAGGTTTGGTTAGAGAGTTAAGACTCATGGTAAGTGAAGTTTTTGTTTGTACTTGTTTATTCCTTTGAGCATTATTTAACCCTTTCCTTTTGACAAGGTTCTTGCTCGTGGAGTTTCTGCATCCGCGTCTGTTCCCAAGTTATCCCTTGCTCAGGCCCAGGAGATCATTTCAGGCTCTTCTTCTTCAAAGAGAAAAGCAGGTGGGCCAAGGACCTTAGGAGAAGAGGAGGAAGAGGAGGGCACTTTGGTACATAGGTCACGCGGAAGGAAGGTGGTCTCAGACGACGAGTCTACACCTGTCATTGTGCCTTCCGTGCCTGAAGTTGGACTTTCTGCCTCCAAGGATGCTACTCCCTCTCCCGTGCATGAATCTGTTATCCATTTGTTCTATGAAGACTTTGGTCCTGTTGCTGATGAAGCTCCCTTGGTTGTTTTCTCTCCTTCTCTTAGAGAACTCCATTCAACTCAACTGTTCCAGTTATTTCTCCTGCTCCCGTGGCTATTCGTGCTCCTATCGTTGCTCCCTCTCCCGTGGATTTTTCGGTCCCTTTGGACTTCCTCGCCCATGGCTCCTGCATCTCTACCTGCTTCCGTGCCTTCTGTTACAGAAGTAGAGTCTTCCAGCAGGGAGATGAGACAGGTGATGATAGAAGTTCCAACAGAGGGTAGTCTCTTTAAAAAGTCTAGCCAGCCTGATGTGTGGTTGAAACCATTGATAGGCCCGACAGAGAGAGCTAAGTTGGACAGCCACAGTTCCCTTACAGGGGCTAATGAAATCGTGCATACTTCTTTAAAGGTAAAATGCATTTTCTTGTTTTCATTCTTGTACATGTATTTACCATATCTAATTGGTTTTCTTTTGCAGATCAATCTTATAGGCACTGAGCTTATGAAGAGTGTTTCTAATACGGAGCAGGAAGTGAAAGAATGGCGCGCGGAAGCAGATAACTGGAAGGAGCAGTATGAAAGCTTAAGTCTCGACATGGAGGCTGTAGAAGAAGAAAAATGTACCTTGGAGCAGCAAGGTGAGGGTCATGACGACAGAGTTGGCCGTAGAGAAGGCATCCTCTGATTAGGCAGACAAGGATAAGAGCGGCCTATAGTCCTCATTCGCGGAGTAGTTGTCTCGTGCCTCTGAAGAGGTCAGGAGTTTGAAGGCTTTACTAGACCAAAAGGAGGAGTATTCGGGCGAATTAGTGCAATCTCTTACTCAGACCTAGGAGGATCTCCACAACTCTTTGGAGAAAGTTCAATTCCTGGAAAGGTCTTTCACTCCTTTAAGGTCCTCTAATGATGTTGCTGTGACTGAGAGGGATGAACTAAGAGCTGAAGTTATGCTATGGGAGAAGGATTACGAAGCTCTTGAAGAATGTGCAGTTGTCGATGTTAGTTGGGCGTATATGAGCTCTCGCCTCGACACATTGACTCAAATGAGCCGAGAGTGTTTCGACCTTAATGCTGAAATTGAAAAAATCAAGGAGTCCATTGAGAAGGATCAACAAGGTCAGAATATCTCTTCACCTGAAGGTGAGGCTCTTGCTGCTCAAGTCTCTTCGTCCCAAGACGCTCCTGCTCCTTCTGCCAACGAAGTCAACCCCCCTTCTGATGAAGTTTAAGAAGTTGGTTCCTCTTTTTTTTTTCTTTGTCTCAATTGGTGGTTATCCCCAGTCCCATCGGGGTTAAATTTGGATCTCTTTGAAGTCCCTAAATGACAACTTAGGGGCACCTCAATACGGTTAAGTATAAGTTAATACTTAGTTTTTACTTAGCCATTTTAATATATTAATGCAAGTATGATTTTTGTTTTCCGTTGAGTTTCTGTTTCATTCTTTAAGTCTTTTGCATGCTCTATTTTACGAGGTTTAGTTTTACCTCTGAGTTTTGCATATAGAATGCTTTAAATTACCCGCAACTTTTCGTAATAGGCACGGTGTCATATTAAATGTGTGCCTTTTTGTAGTAGGCATAATTTATGAAAGAGGGTCCTTTTTTATCGACACTTAAGAAAGAAGACGTCTCAACTTCATAAAGGTGTAATAATGCAATAGAGTGATAGGAATTTTTCATATGTTTAAGAATGTTTCTGAGGAAAGGTTTTTATTTGAACTTTCACAACATTATACATGTGTTTGATTATCATCTAAAACTCATGTTGCAACTGTTTTCTTTTAACAGATTTGATATACACTTGTATTTCGTAACTGTTTTTCGTATGTAACAGTTTTTCGAGTTAATACAAGAGAGCAACTGTTTTTCATTCGTAACAGTTTTTATTCAAGTTGGGGTTTTCTCCCGTAACTATTTTTGTTGACAACGGTTTTCAATAAGCATGAGGGAAGTGCTCTTACATCCGTAACTATTTTATTTGATAACAATTTTCTTTTGAATAAGTACAAAGATGCACATTTCTTCCTTGTAGCTAACATTTTGCCTTTTAACTTGAACATGTTCGATAGTTTTTTGGATTAGGCTTTGTGTTTGAGTCTTTGGCTCTTTCGATTTTGCTTGTATCACTTGACTTGTTGGGTAGATGGATCTTCAGGCTTCGAGCTTTGACTTTTTGATAGTCTTTTTGGCTTCGTCTTTGCCTTCCATACTGTATAGTCCCCCAAGTGTTTGAGCTTTGAAGAATGAAATCTCGAGCACTTGACTATTCCTTCCTTGTGGTCCTTTTCCTGAAAAGGAAAAACATACGGGACTCGAAGGTATATAGTTTTTAGATGATGACTGCTTAACCCTTTAAAACGTCCATCAGAAAGTGTAACACTAGACCGGGAATTTAGTTACTTCCTCGCATCTTTGCTGGTCTAATATCATCATCTGGTGATGGGTTAGATTTATGCCTATCATCTAAAAAGGTTAGTAAAATTTTAAATGTTCAAAATAAAATCGAATTGTGATACCAGACCGGGGGTACTTATTTTTCTTAGAAGTAGTACTTCTTCAAGTGGATGGCATTCCAACTTGTTGGTAGGATTCTGCCGTCCATAGCTTCTAGCTCGTAGGCGCCCTTCCCAGCTATGCCTCGGACTTTGTAAGGTCCTTCCCAGTTTGGACTTAGCTTTCCTGTGCCTACTTCTTTCGTTGATTGAAAGACTTTTTTGAGGATGAAGTCCCCAATCTTGAAGTACCTGAGATGATCTTTACGGTTGTAATAACGCTCTATGATTTGTTTTTGAGCCGCCATCCTATTAGTGCTGCTTCTCTCCGTGGTTCGAGCAGGTCCAGACTGGTCCTCAATTCGTCGTCGTTTGCTTCCTCCGTGTTTGTTGTAAACCTTATGCTTGGTTCGCCAATATAAACAAGTATTAAGGCTTCTGAGCCATAGACAAGTGCGAACAGAGTTTCTTCCGTGGCTGTTTTTGAAGTTTTTTTGTATGCCCATAGTACCGCTGGTAACTCATCAGGCCAGTTTCTTTTGGATTTATCTAGCCGCTTATTTAGATTGTGGATGATGACTTTATTCATTGACTCAGCTTGTCCATTATCCACGGGGTGGTATGGCGTTGAAGTGATCCGTTTGATTTGCCAGCTTTCGAAGAATTATGTGATTTGTGAGCCTATGAATTGTGGGCCATCATCACACACGATCACCTTTGGTATCCCAAAACTGCATATTATGTTTCTCCATAAGAAGCTTTTAACTTCCTTTTCTTGCACATGTTTGAACGCTTCTGCCTCTACCCATTTTGTAAAATAGTCGGTTAGCACGAGCAAAAATCGTACCTGTCCTTTAGCTGTGGGAAGAGGTCCCACTATGTCCATAACCCATTTTATGAAGGGTCATGGGGATATTATTAAATTCAATAATTTCGTTGGTCGATGCATGTTATTGGCGAACCTTTGGCATCTGTCGCATTTGGGTACAAAGTTCTCGGCCTCTTATTCCATCTTAGGCCAATAGTATCCAACTCTAATTACGGCTTTTACCAAGGATCTCTCCCCTGAGTGATTTCCACAGTGTCCTTCGTGGACTTCTTTCATCACAAACTCCATTTGGTTAGGTCCGAGGCATTTTTCTAGGGGCCCTCCGAATATCTTGCGATATAATGAGTTGCGAATGAGGAAGTACCGTGCAGCTTTGCGGTGAAGTGCTTGAGTTGTTTTCTTGTCTTCAGGTACGGTGCCATTCTGCAAAAAAATTAAGATTTCGTTTCTCCAATCCCAAGTTAAACTGTTGAAAGTTACCTCATTTCTGTTCTGGTCGATCATTGAATAATATAGATGAACGACAATTGCATTGTCCTTGTTTGTTACTTCCGTGAGTGCTGCGAGGTTAGCTAATGCATCTGATTCTGCATTTTCCTCTCTAGGTATTTGTATTACCTTCCATGTTTTGAATTGTCTCACGAGCTCTCGTGCCTTTTCCATATATTGTTGCATCCGAGTCTCTCGAGCGATGTAAGTCCCCTACATCTGATTTACTACCAGTTGAGAGTCACTTTTGATTACGATTTGCTCGATTGAAAGTTCTCGTGCGAGTTCTAGTCCTGCAATGACAGCTTCGTACTCTGCTTCATTGTTAGTTATAGGATAACATTTGATAGCCTGTCGTGTCTTTTCACCCGTGGGTGATATTAAGACTATGCCTAAGCCGACACCTTTTATATTGGAAGAACCATCGGTAAATAGGGTCCATAGACCCGGATTAGCACCGTTAAAGAGTTGTAACTCTTTTTCCACTTCAGGGACAATGCTATTACTAAAGTCAGCGACAAAATCAGCAAAGATCTGAGACTTGATTGCAGTCCTAGGCTGATATATTATTTCATGCTCGATTAATTCTATGGCCAATTTGGCTAATCTTCCTGATAATTCTTGCTTATGCAGTATGTTTCTTAATGGATACGAGGTAACATCTGTGATTGGATGACATTGAAAGTATGGCCTTAATTTTCTAAATGCCATGATTAGAGCTAAGGATAACTTTTCTAGATGTGGATATCTAGTTTCAGCATCTAGTAATGTCTTGCTTACACAATAAATAGGAGATTGTTTACCTTTATTCTTCTTTACCAATACTGCACTTACAGCAATTTCCGAGACGACAAGGTAGACGTACAACCTCTCCCCCTCCTTTGGCTTTGACAGCAACGGAGGTCTTGATAGATAAGCCTTTAGGTCCACTAGAGCATGTTGACATTCTTCAGTCCATTCGAACCGATTTTGCTTTTTGAGAACTGCAAAGAATTTAAAACTTTTCTCGAAAGATTTGGAAATAATTCTTCCTAAGGCTGCAATTCTTCCCGTTAGTCTTTGAACTTCTTTTTTGTTTATATGCATCAGGTATTTCTTCTATAGCTTTAATTTGATTAGGATTTACCTTTATTCCCCTATTTGATACATGGAAACCCAAGAATTTACCTGATTCTACGTCAAAAGTGCATTTTTTTGGATTCAGCTTCATATTGTACCTGCGTAAAATGTCAAAGGTTATAGAGAGGTGCTGGAAATGGTCTTTCGCCCGTGTTGATTTTACCAACATGTCATCGATGTAAACTTCCATCATTTTTCCTAGATGTTCCTGGAACATCTTGGTCACTAGCCTTTGATAGGTGGCTCCAGCATTTTTTAAGCCAAAATGCATGACTTTATAACAATAAGTCCCCCTGTTTGTAATAAAGGAGGTTTATTCCTTGTCTGAGGGATCCATTTTAATTTGATTATAACCAGAATATGCATCTAGAAAGCTTAACAATTCATGACCTGCGGTGGCATCAATCATTTGATCTATATGTGGTAATGAGAATGAATCTTTGGGGCATGCTTTATTTAAGTTAGTATAATGTACGCATACTCTCCATTTGCCATTATTTTTAGGTACTACCACAGTGTTAGCTAGCCAGTTAGGGTATGTTACCTCTCGTATCGAACCAATTTTCAAGAGTTTCTGTACCTCTTCGTCAATCACTTGGTTCTTGAATGGTCCTCGCTTTCTTTTCTTCTGCTTAACAGGTACGAATGATGGATCTTCATTTAGTTTATAATTTATCACTTCTAGTGGGATACCTGTCATATCTGAGTGGGACCACACAAAGCAATCTGCGTTAGCCTTTAAATAATCAATTAACTTACCTCTTCGACCGGGGCTTAGCCTCGTGCCTATATACACTTTCTGTTCATTTTTTTGTTCAAACAATGGAACAACTTTGAGCTCTTTTGTAATTTTTTTGATGTGCTCTTCTTCCTCCGGTTCATGAATGACGTCCGGTATGTAATCTACATCCGTGTGGTCCAATGCATCTTCCGTGGTGACTTGATTCACCTTCTCGTGAGTATCTTCTTTCATACCTGTTTCAGCAATAATACCTTTCGTATCTATTTGGGTAGTAATTTCTTCCATGCATGTTTGGGTGGTGTTACTTGCTTGGGAGATTCCCTTATTCTTTGATTCTGCCACCTCTACTTTTTTGTTGTAGTGTACCACGGAATTTATATTTCTCGCGGTTTGTTGATCGCCTCTAATTTGCTGAATCCCCATTCAGAGGGGAGTTTAATCACCTGATGCAAGGTGGAGGGTATTGCTTTTATGTCATGGATCCATGGCCTTCCCATGATTACGTTATAAGTCATGTCAGTATCTATGACTTGGAACCTGGTATTTTTGATTACTCCCTCAGCATAAATGCTAAGTTCAATTTCCCTTTTGGTTATAACCGTAGAGTTATCAAACCCTGATATGGCTCATGCCTTCGAGATTACTTGATTCCCCAATAGCATTTCTTCCACGACTCTTAGCAAAATAATATTGACTGAACTACCAAGATCAATCAACACTCTTTTTACGTTAGTGTCATGAATAAGTAAAGATATTACCATAGCATCATTGTGAGGAAGCATTAATCCGTTATCTGCATCATCGAAGGTTATATCGTCTGCTTCCAGATTTTCAAGAACCCCCTTTCCGTGTGTAATTGTGAACTTCGTGGCCGCTTTGCAGACCATTCTGTTTACTTCTTCACCTCTGTGTATCACGTTGACGGTTCGTTTTGAAGATGGAGATTTTGGGACTCCTGCTTGTTCTTCATGTATGCCTGTTTACCTATTTCACTAAACAATTCTGTTAAATAGCCCTGTTTCAATAATTGTTCTACCTCACCTTGCAAAAATATGCAATCTGCAGTTCTGTGTCCATGATCATTATGGAATTCACACCAGAGATCTGGGTTCCTCTTTTTCGGGTTCGACCTCATCTCTTTGGGCCATCGAACCTTATCACCCGTATTTCTTAATACTGAAATTAGTTCGGAGGTACTTACATTGAAGTTGTGATACCCAATTCGTGCATTATTTCTAGGTCGTTCATCTTGATCCTTTCTGGATCTATATGAGGACGGGCCCGCATCTCTGCTTGGTGGTCTATAATCTGACCTGGTGTTTTCGAACCTGGAACGAGTTTCACGTCCCGATGGTCCCAAGTAAGGATCATACCTATTTTTACCTGATCTCCTATCTGATTCAGAACATCTGGATCTGGTATAATCTTCATCTTTCGAACGAGCAATGGTACCTTCTTCTATTCGAAGTTTAGTACTGTACCTGTTATAAACATCGCTCCACGTCGTAGCTGGGAATTCTATCAAGCTTTCCTTGAGTCTCCTCGTTGAATCTGAGCTTTTGTCATTTAGATTACTTGCAAATGCCATGGATACCCAATTATCAGGCACCCTTGGTAGTTGCATTCTTTCTCGTTGAAGCCTGTCTACAAATTCACGAAGTAGTTCCGTGTCTCCTTGTTTTATTTTAAATATGTCCATCTTTTTCTCGACTTTTTGTGCAACGGAGTGTTCCTTTATGAAAGAATATGCAAGCTCAGCAAAAGAATCAATAGATTTTTCAGGGAGAAGAGAATACCAGGTTAGCGCCGTTTTGGTAAGTGTTTCTCCAAACTTTTTAACTAGGACCGACTCAATTTCTTGTTTTGTTAAGTCGTTGCCCTTCACTCCGGTAGTAAAAGCAGTCACATGGTCGCGTGGGTCGGTTGTCCCGTCATACTTAGGAACGTCAGGCATTTTAAACTTCTTTGGAATAGGTACGGGTGTTGCGCTTAGTTTCCAAGGTTGTTGAGAATATCTATCAACGTCAATGCCTTTGATAACAGGTGGTACTCCAGGAATTTGTTCGATTCGATCATTTTGTTCCTTCACCTATTTCTGCAAAGTTAGTAATAAAGTCTGTAATTCAGAGTTATTAGACATACCTGGTCTCGCTTCGAGAGATTCATTAGGAGTATCTCCCCTTCCTGAGTTTGCCAACCCATACTGAGGATTTTCCACGGTGATGGTATTATTGCGGGGTGGTGTCAGTGGTGCAGGTGACGCTGCTGGTAATCCCCTCGCAAATTCTTGCAGAGCATGGCTCACATACTCTGCAATCATTTGCTTTACCTGATCTTGTTCTACTGTTTGATCATTATTATCGTTGTTGCTATTGGATCTTTCTGGGGATTTTTCCCTTGAACCACATGGGGTTCCTGAAAGTGATGGAACTGGGGTTCCATTCCTTTGTTGGTTGTTGTCGTTGGAGTTTGACATAGTTAAGAGGATATCTCTTGAAAAGCAAACAAAGACATCAGATTCTCGGTAACGGAACCAATTTGTTTAACCAAAGAATTAGATCCTTTGACCAAAGCAATTTTTAGAATGAACACGGGTTTACGATAACCAAGGCAAGACTGATTATTGTAAGTAATTGGATAAAGAAAAAATCAATGAGATGCACGAAAAGTAAAGTGTATTGCAATAGTAGTTTGGATCATCTTTACAGGTTATATTTTATTCCCTTATATAGGGAATTTCCTAATATAACGTCTGCCATTTTCAGTGATTGAGCATTAATGACTAATTATGACATTAATGTAATGTTACAATGAGTAACAGTAATTGTTGCGTGAATATTGTGTAAGATGTGAATCACTAATTTGAAAATCTATGAATCTGCCCTTTATTCCGCCCAGATACATTTTGACAGTGTCTCTTCATCTTCTCAATCAGGTTGAGACTTCTTTAGCTAGTTAACCCGTGGGTGTGATTTGTCGTGCCTCTTTGCCTCACACCTCTTCATAGAGTCCCGTCCAGCTGTCGTGTCTTCATTGCTCCATGTAGACTGCTGAGTCATCAAGATTTATTACACGTGTGAAACTCTTTTTTACCAATACGGAACTTAGCAGTTATGTCGAGGGTGTAATTAAAAACACCAAATTCCAAGTTGTTGATACTGACATGGCTTATAACGTAATCATAGGAAGGCCCTGGATCCACGACATGAAAGAAGTACCATCTACCTTGCATCAGGTAATAAAATTCCCTTCAGAATGGGGAATCAGATAGATTGTAGGAGGTCAACAAATCTCTAGAAATATAAATTTTGTGGTGCATTATAACAAAAAAGTAGAGACGGAAGAATCGGAAGATATGGAAATCTCCCAGGCAGATGTTACCGGCCAAACAGGTACGGAAAAAGCCATTGACCAAACAGGTACGAAAGAAGTAAGTGTTCAAACGGATACGGAAGAAGATATTTACGAAAAGGTGAATCAAATCACCACGGAAGATAAACTAGACCACACTGATGTAGATTCCAGACCGGACGTCATTCATGAACCGGAGGAAGAGGAGCATATCAAAACAACTATGGAAGAGCTCGAAGTTGTTCCATTGTTTGAACAAAAACCTGAACAGAAAGTGTATGTAGGCACGAGGCTGAGCCCCGGTCAAAGAGGTAAGTTAATTGATTATTTAAAGGCTAAAGCAGATTGCTTTGCGTGGTCCTACTCAGATATGACAGGTGTCCCACCAGAAGTGATGACTCATAAACTAAATGAATATCCATCATTTGTACCTGTTAAGCAGAAGAAAAAAAAGCATGGACCATTCAAAAACCAAGTGATTGACGAAGAGGTACAGAAACTCTTGAAAATTGGTTCGATACAAGAGGTAACGTACCCTAACTGGCTAGCTAACACTATGGTAGTACCTAAAAAGAATGGCAAATAGAGAGTATGCGTAGATTATACTAACTTAAATAAAGTATGCCCTAAAGATTCATTCACATTACCACATATAGATCAAATAATTGATGTCACTGCAGGTCATGATTTGTTAAGCTTTCTAGATGTGTATTCTGGTTATAATCAGATTAAAATGGATCCCTCAGACGAGGAAAAAACCTCCTTTATTACAAACAGAGGGACTTATTGTATAAAGTCATGCCTCTTGGCTTAAAAAACGCTGGAGCCACCTATCAAAGGCTAGTGACATCTGGGAAAAACGAGGGAAGTTTACATCGATGACATGCTGGTAAAATTAACACAGGCGGAAGACCATTTCCAGCACCTCTCTATTACCTTGGACATTTTACACAGGTATAATATGAAGCTGAATCCAGAAAAATGCGCTTTTGACGTAGAATCAGGTAAATTCTTGTGTTTCCTTGTATCAAACAGGGGAATAGAGGTAAATCCTTATCAAATTAAAGCTATAGAAGAAATAGCAGATGTACTTATAAACAAAAGAAGTTCAAATACTAACAGGAAGAATTGCAGCCTTAGGAAGATTTATTTCCAAATTTTTCGAGAAAAGTTTTAAATTCTTTGCAGTTCTCAAAAAGCAAAATTAGTTCGAATGGACTGAAGAATGTCGACAGACTCTCAAAGACCTAAAGGCTTATCTAACAAAACCTCAGTTGCTGTCAAAGCCAAAGGAGGGGAGAGGTTGTACGTCTACCTTGCCCTCTCGGAAATTGCTGTAAGTGCAGTATTGGTAAGGGAGGATAAAGGTAGACAATCTACTATTTATTATGTAAGAAAGACATTAATAAATGCTGAAACTAGATACCCACATCTAGAAAAGTTAGTCTTAGCTATAATCATGGCATCTAGAAAATTAAGGTCATACTTTCAATGTCATCCAATCACAGTTGTGACCTCGTATCCATTAAGAAACATATTGTATAAACAAGAACTATCAGGAAGATTAGCCAAGTGGGCCATAGAATTAAGGGATCATGAAATAATATATCAGCCTAGGACTGCAATCAAGTCTCAGATCTTAGCTGATTTTGTCGTTGACTTTAGTAATAGCATTGTCCCTGAAGTGGAAAAAGAGTTACAACTCTTTAACGGTGCTAATCCGGGTCTATGGACCCTATTTACCGATGGTTCTTCCAATATAAAAGGTGCCGGCTTAGGCATAGTCTTAATATCACCCACGGGTGAAAAGACACGACAGGCTATCAAATGTTATCCTATAACTAACAATGAAGCAGAGTACGAAGTTGTCATTGCAGGTCTAGAACTCGCACGAGAACTTTCAATCGAGCAAATCGTAATAAAAATTGACTCCCAACTGGTAGTAAATCATATGCATGGGACTTACATCTCTCGAGAGACTCGAATGCAACAATATCTGGAAAAGGCACGAGAGCTCGTGAGACAATTCAAAACATGGAAGGTAATTTCAAATACCTAGAGAGGAAAATGCAGAAGCAGATGCATTAGCTAGCCTCGCAGCAGTCACGGAAGTAACAAACAAGGACAATGCAATTGTCGTTCATCTATTCCATTCAGCGATCGACCAGGACACAAATGAGGTAACTTTCAACAATTTAACTTGGGATTGGAGAAACGAAATCTTAATTTTTTTGCAGAATGGCACCGTACTTGAAGACAAGAAAACAGCTCAAGCACTTCGCCGCAAAGCTGCACGGGACTTCCTCATTCGCAACCCATTATATCGCAAGATGTTTGAAGGGCCCCTAGAAAAATGCCTCGGACCTAACCAAACGGAGTTCGTGATGAACGAAGTCCACGAAGGACACTGTGGAAATCACTCAGGGGCGAGATCCTTGGTAAAAACCCTAATCAGAGCTGGGTACTATTGGCCTAAGATGGAAGAAGAGGCCGAGAACTTCGTATCCAAATGCGACAGATGCCAAAGGTTTGCCAATAACATGCATCGACCAGCGGAATTATTGCATCCAATAATATCCTCATGGCCCTTCATGAAATGGGGTATGTCATAGTGGGACCTCTTCCCACAGCTAAAGGACAGGTATGGTTTTTGCTCGTGTTAATCGACTATTTTACAAAATGGGTAGAGGCAGAAGCGTTCAAACAGGTGCGAGAAAGGGAAGGTAAAAGCTTTTTATGGCGAATCATAATATGCCGCTTTGGGATACCAAAGGAGGTCGTGTGTGATAATGGCCCACAATTCATAGGCTCGTAAATCATAATTCTTCGAAAGTTGGCAAATTAAACGGATCACTTCAACGCCATACCACCCTGTGGCTAATGGTCAAGTTGAGTCAACGAATAAAGTCATCATTAACAATCTAAAGAAGCGGTTAGATAAAGCCAAAGGAAACTGGCATGATGAGTTACCAGCGGTACTATGGGCATACAAAACAATTTCAAAAACAGCCACGGGAGAAACTCCGTTCGCCCTTGTCTATGGATCAGAAGCCTTAATACCTGTGGAGATTGGCGAACCAAGCATAAGGTTTACAACAGCCACGGAGGAAGCAAACGACGATGAATTGAGGACCAATCTGGACCTGCTCGAACCACGGAGAGAAGCAGCACTAATAGGATGGCAGCTAAAAAATAAATCATAGATCGTTATTACAACCGTTAAGCTCATCTCAGGTACTTCAATATTGGGGACTTCGTCCTCAAAAAAGTCTTTCAATCAACGAAAGAAGCAGACACAGGAAAGCTAAGTCCAAACTGGGAAGGACCGTACAAAGTCTGAGGCATAGCTGGGAAGGGCGCCTACGAGCTGGAAGCTATGGACGGCAGAATCCTACCAACAAGTTGGAATGCCATCCACTTGAAGAAGTACTACTTCTAAGGAAAAGAAGTTGATACCCCCGGTCAGGTATCACATGTTCGATTTTATTTTGAACATTTAAAATTTTACTAACCTTTTTAGATGATAGGCATAAAGCTAATTCATCACCAGATGATGATATTAGACCTGCAAAGATGCGAGGAAGTAACTGAATCCCTGGTATGGGGTTACACTTTCTTATGGACGTTTTAAAGGGTTAAGCAGTCATCATCTAAAAACTATATACCTTCGAGTCCCGTATGTTTTTCCTTTTTAGGAAAAGGACCACAAGGAAGGAATAGTCAAGTGTTTGAGATTTGAAGAATGAAATCTCGAGCACTTGGGGGACTATATAGTATGGAAGGCAAAGACGAAGCAAAAAAGACTATCAAAAATTCAAAGCTCGAGCCTGAAGATCCATCTACCCAACAAGTCAAGTGATACGAGCAAAATCGAAAGAGCCAAAGACTCAAACACAAAGCCTAATCCAAAAAACCACGAACATGTTCAGGTTAAAAGACAAAATATTAGCTACGAGGAAGAAATGCGCATCTTTGGACTTATTCAAAAGAAAGATTGTTGTAACCAAAAATAGTTATGGACAAGAGATCATCATCATTGTACTCATTCAAAATTGTTGTAACTAAGAGCAGTTACGAAATGTTTGTGCTCATATAGAAAACTGTTATCAAATAAAACAGTTACAGATGAAAGATCAAAATCCTTGTACTTGTTCAAAAAATTGTTATCAAATAAACAATTACGGATGCAAGAGCATTTCCCTCATGCTTATTGAAAATTGTTGTCAACAAAAACAGTTACGGGTGAAAACCCTAACTTGAATAAAAACTGTTACGAACGAAAAATAGTTTCTCTCTTGTATTAACTCGAAAAGACTGTTACATACGAAAAAAAGTTACGAAATATAAGTGTATATCAAATCTGTTAAAAGAAAATAGTTGCAACATGAGTTTTAGACGATAATCAAACACATGTAAAATGTTGTGAAAGTTCAAACAAAAAACTTTTCTCAGAAACATTCTTAAACATGTGAAGAATTCCTATCACTATATTGCATTATTACACCTTTATGAAGTTGCGACGTTTTCTTCATTAGGTGTCGATCAAAAAGGGCCCTTTTTCATAAAGTATGCCTACTACAAAAAGGCACACATTTTATATGATACCGTGCCTACTACGAAAAGGTGTGGGTAATCTAAAGCATTCTATATGCAAACTCAGAGGTACTAAAACCTCGAAAAATAAAGCATGCAAAAGACTTAAAGAGTAGAACAGAAACTCAATAACAAAAGTCACATTTTGCATTGATATGTTAAAACGGCTAAGTAGAAACTAAGTATTAAACTTATACTTAGTCGTATATATTGTATGTAAATTAAGGTGCCCCTAAGTTGTCAGATGGGGACTTTAAAATATCCAAACTTACCCCCCGATGGAGCTGGGGGTAACCACCAATCAAATAAAAAAAAGGGGGAGAACCAACATATTAATTGTCTTGAGGAGGGGGATCGACTTCTTCACCGGCAGAGGGAGCAGGAACAGCTGGAGACGAGGGGACTTGAGCAGCAGGAGCCTCACCTTCAGGTGAAGAGAGATTCTGACCTTGTTGAGCCTTCTCCATGACTTCTTTGATTTTAGTTATTTCAGCATTAAGGTCAAAACCCCTTTGACTCATTTCCGTCAATGTGTCAAGGCGAGAATTCATGTATGCCCAACTAACATCGACAGTTGCCGCCTCTTCAAGAGCTTGCTAATCATTCTCCCATATCATCATCTCAACTCTCAGCCCGTCCCTCTCAGCCTCAACAGCATCTTTGGTGCGACCCTTAAAGGTGCAATAGACCTCTCCAGGAATTGAATTTTGTCCAAGGCATTGCGAAGATCCTCCTAGGTCTGAGTCGTAGACTGCACAAGCTCGCCTGAGTACTCTTCTTTCTGTTCTAGTAAAGCTTTTAAACTCTTAGCTTTCTGAGGCACGGGACAACTGTTCAGCAAATAAAGACTCAAGGATGCTCTTGTCTTTGTCCGCCTAGTTGAAAGAAGCCTTCTCCACTGCCAACTCCGCTGCCGCGACTCTCATCTGTCACTCCAAGGTGCGTTTTTCTTCTTCTAAGGCTTCCATGTCGATCCTTATACTGTCATATTGCCCATTCTAGTTACCTGCTTCAGCCTGCCGCTCTTTTATTTCCTGCTCCGCATTAGAAACCCTCTTCATGAGCTCCATGCCTATAAGGTTGATATACAAAAAGGAAATTAATTAGATACGACAATTACATATACAAGAATGAAATGCAAAAGAATACACTTTACCTTCAAAGATGTGTGCACGGCCTCATTAGCCCAGGTAAGAGAACTATGGCTATCTAGTTTGGACCTCTCTGTTGGGCCTATCAAGGGCTTCAGCCATACCTTAGGCTAGCAGGATTTCTTAAAAAAACTCCCACTAGCTGGAACCTCCATTAGAACCTGCCGCATCTCCCTGCTGGAAGACCCTACTTCTCTAATAGAAGGCACGGAAGCAGGCAGAGATGTAGAATCCACAGACACGAAAGTCGGGGGAGCTGAAGAAGCCACGGGAAAAGTAGTAACGGGAGCAATAATAGCCAAGGGAGCGGAGGAAATAATAGGAGCAGATGAAGGAACTTCTCTAAAAGAAGGAGGAAAACAGCTAAGGGAACTTCATTAACAGCGGGGCCAAAGACTTCAATGAACAAATGATCCATAGAATCATGCACAAGAGAGAGAGAAGCATCCTCGGAGGAAGAAGGTCCGACTTCAGGTACAGAAAGCACAGCCACGGGTGTAGACTCATCGTCTGAAATCACCCTCCTTCTACGTGACATGTGCACCAAGGACTCTTCTTCTTCTTCTTCTAAGGTCCTAGATCCACCAACCTTCCTCTTCGAAGAAGAAGAACCATCAATAATTTCCTGAGCCTGAGCCAGGGACATTTTGGAAACAGACGCAACAGACACTCCACGGATAGGAAACCCTATCAAAAATAAAGGGTTAAAATGAGAAAGAGATTCGAGCAAAAAAAATGAAAACAAAAGCTTCACTTACCGTGAGTTTTCACTTTCCAACTGTACTTCCTGGAGAATTACTTCCAAGACCTTTCTTCCAACGGAGCAATCGACAACAACTTTTTTACCCAACCACGGATACCAGATACATTCTTAACAGTACCCATGATTGCTGAAAGAAGAAGAAATAGCTACGGTGTTAATAAAACACTTAAAGCAAAAAGGGAAAATAAAAAATGTGAGCTAAAATGTACTCACGTGCACGATTCCACTTCTCAGGGAAGAAGGATTTTCTTCACCCACTAAAACAGCAGTGGGCGCAGCAACGTACCGAAGGTACCAACCTCTATCCTTATCGTCTTCAGGGGTTACCAGCACTCTTTTACTCCTGGCAGCCAGAGTAAAAATCCCTTGACGAAATAAGGCAGGAGAATAAAGATGAATGAGATGATTAAAGGTGAAAGGAACCGAGGCTAAAGTAGCTAAACATCTGAGACACACAACAACCCGCCACACAAGAGGATCAACTTGTCCTAAACAGATTTTGAAGAAACGACAGAATTCAATGATGACTGGATCAATAGGAGGTTTAAACTCTAAAGTAAAAAGGTAGGTATAAACGTAAGAATACCCCATCTTGTAAGACGTTATTCTTTGGTTCTCATTCGGAACGATGATAGGAAAATAAGACTTCCAAGAACATTCTCTGTGGACAAGGGGAACTAAACCTTCGGTAATAAGGGTAGGGTACCTATCAGCACTATCAAGGGATAACGACTGATCAACAAGGACCTCACTATCCCTAGAGAAGGTAAACTCAGTAGGAATGATTTCATCCACTCGTGGTTCGTGTAAGGGTTCATGATATTCTCTACCTCTAGACGAAGATCTAGAAGCCCTAGCTCTTGGAGAAACTAAAGACCTAGCAGAANAATGACACACAACAACCCGCCACACAAGAGGATCAACTTGTCCTAAACAGATTTTGAAGAAACGACAGAATTCAATGATGACTGGATCAATAGGAGGTTTAAACTCTAAAGTAAAAAGGTAGGTATAAACGTAAGAATACCCCATCTTGTAAGACGTTATTCTTTGGTTCTCATTCGGAACGATGATAGGAAAATAAGACTTCCAAGAACATTCTCTGTGGACAAGGGGAACTAAACCTTCGGTAATAAGGGTAGGGTACCTATCAGCACTATCAAGGGATAACGACTGATCAACAAGGACCTCACTATCCCTAGAGAAGGTAAACTCAGTAGGAATGATTTCATCCACTCGTGGTTCGTGTAAGGGTTCATGATATTCTCTACCTCTAGACGAAGATCTAGAAGCCCTAGCTCTTGGAGAAACTAAAGACCTAGCAGAAGGAGGGGAAGTAATCTGGGAAGAAGAAGAGCCTCTTAAAGGAGTAGAGCCAAAACTCCTCAGTGTACCACCTCTCCAGCTCCGCGTCGGAGCAGAAGAAGGGGTCAAATCATCCACATTTATCACTCCTTTATGTTAGTTCGATGAAGACATATTTACGAAGACAAGGGAAAACCCTTTACAAATAAAGAAGACAAGTTAGAAGTTTTTCGTGGAAGTAAAGAAAATAAAAGAGGTATTTATACTTGAAGACAACCGTCAAACATGAGAAAAATAATGATGAGAAAGTCATGATTGAAGGTGTCACTTAGTGATTGATGCAGTCGCAAAAAGCCCTAAAAGGCGCTGAGTGCAGAACCAATCCAGTGGGAACACGTGACTTGAGTATTAAATAGAAGTGACAAGCGACGCCTATGTTCATAAAATGATACAATGTTTCAAGATGAAGCGACGGAAAAATATTCCTGCCATAAATGTGTATCCACTTACCAAATATTAATCGATAAATAAATGGTAAGTAGGGGGACTATCTGTATAGGTAAAAAAGATTTTCACACGTATGATAATTCCCAATGACTCAGCCGACTACGTGGATCAAGGAAAACATGTCAGCTAGACATGATTCAATAAAGAGGTGCGAAGCAAAGAGGCACGACTCAATAAACCTACGGGGAAATCAGCTACAAGAAACTCACCTGATTGAGACAAAGAAGAGACACGGTCAGAATGAATCCAGACAGAGCTACGTGCAGATTCAAAGATCCTCAATTAATGACTCACACGTTACACAACCTTCACGCAACAATTACGATTATTCTTTGTAACGTCCCATTAATGTAATTATTAGTCATTAATGAGCGATCATTGTAAGAGGTAGACGTTATATTAAGAAATTTCCTATATAAGGGAAGAAAATATAACTTGTAAAGGCATCTGAACTACAAATACAATACATTTTACTTTTCTGTGAATCATATTATTGTCTATTTACTTACTCCTTTTTATTTATTATTATTTCCTGGATTATCAGAAACTCGTGTTCATCCTAAAAATAGCTTTGGTCAAAGGATCTAATTCTTTGGTTAAACACAATCATGAGCAAAATAAATCCTGAACTGGGTCATAGAGGGGTGAGGGACGGCACTGGACACCTAAGGCTGGGAAGGGGTGGAGGTTGGGTTCTTTGCTTGGAGAAGAGAGAGCATTTGTTGAAGAATCGCTGCATTCTTCTCCTTTTCATTTGCTAGTTCAGATCTGAGAGCATCCCGCTCAGCCTCAACCTCTGTAAGGCGGGTCTTCAGGCGAAGGATTTTAGCATCCTTAACCCCACCTTCATGCACAAGCATCCTGACCTTGCTATTCACAGGAGTTTTCCTTGATGAACCAGGTTCATCGTTAGGAACATTCACAACATAGTCGCATGTCAGAAGCGTGTTCTTCCCAAAATGGTCCTGGATAGTGGCCATTTCTGCTTTCTTCACGGGTACTTTGAAGTGAGCCAGCACAGTCGTTAGGATGAACCCATATGGGATAACATGAGCCTTGGAGCCATTTACCACCCTGTCCAGCAACTGAATTATTAAAGAGGGCCAGTTGATTTGCCTTCCACTGTCCAGGCACTACGTGAGAGTTAAATCCATATAGTTTGCTATGTGCCTCCTCTCTTGCCTGGGCAGTATGCATTTATTGACAAACTCAAAAACCACTTTGTGTTGAGGGGTCATCTCGCTTTTGAACACAACCCTTGGTTCCACTTCTTCAACATTATCACTGAACCTCCTGGTGATTTGCAGTGCAGAAGGAAGACCATCCAATCTGGGCCACCTCTGTCTTGTATAATTATCATATCCCTCAGCGGGAATCCCAAGAATCTCACACAGCTCTTTGGTATCAAAGGAGATCTTAACCCCCTTTACCTGATTGGATACCTTGTCATCCTTGACTTCTGCACTTGCCATGAACTCGACAATCTCACTCCTGGCCATCCTACCTTCTAGTTGAAGTACCGTGTCCTTCCAACCCTGTACGTCCAGAGTGTCTACAAGGTAAATCATGTCGGATTCTTCAAGATCCTTCAGCAACCTTCCCTTCAGTATCGTGCGCTTCTCAAATTTTTTCAATTTGTCTGACTCTCTACCAGACTCCTCTGCTTCTTCACCACTCCACTCATCATCATCAACTAAGTCTTCTTTGATTTCTTTGTGGACCTAGTCCTCCTAGCAACAGTCAAAGGTGTAGCAGACACAGATGCTGACTTCTTGGAAGAAGTCTTGGCCTTCTTTGGTTTGGGTGTCTCAATCTCAACTTCTGCCATTTGTTCCTCTTGATGGACCAGGTCCATATCCTCAACATCAACAGCCTCTGCGGGCTCAAACACTTTTTCCTTCCCCTTTTCAGCTTTCTCTCTCCTACTCTCCCTCAATGCTTTCTGCAACTCCTCTTCACTCTGCCTAATTGCACTCCTTGTAGTGAGACCTTTAGGAATGGAAGCATCAGTAGAGGAAGTGACTTTTCTCTTCTTGCTTTCCACTGGAGAAGCAGCTTTCTTGGTCTTGGGTGTCTTCTTCTTTTTGGGTTTATAGCTCTCCCCTAATTTTCTCATAAGATCAGCCAAAGTTTCTTCAATAGATGAACCAGGTTCATCAATTGCATGTTTAATATTTTCCAGCCCCTTTGCAGCCTCTCTAGAATTACTTCCCCCTAAATCCTTGACACCTTCTTCAACAACTACTGGGACAATCCCCCACAAATTGCCAATGGGGTGCCTCCTTCCCTTGTTCCCCTCACAGTACTTCTTTCTCCCCCTCTCTCAAAGTAATTATTACCGCCTCTTCTTCTCCTATCAGAAATCTCCACATCCACTAAAGACCCAATTAAAATAAACCTATTTTCAGAAGTGAATGACTCAGACCCAATATTAGATGTTACCTGCTCAGAATCAGAAGAACCAGTTGCTTCCCTCTCAGTGGCGGTTTTGAAAGAGTCATTGAAATTCTCAAATTCTTAGGCCTGGCTAGCTTGAATATTTGCCTTCAATTTCCTAGCTAGAGAGCCAGAGGCCACAGACTTTCTGCGAGCATTTTCACACGCCTTCTCCTGGTTTCTGGATTGGGGCTTGGTTGTACAACGGGAGTGATTGGAGGAGACGGAACAGGGTTATTTTGAGGGGTGGTGGGATGTGATTGAGACGGAGTGGAAGAATTTGATTGAGATGGGGTGGAACTAATATCTTCAAGCGTGATACTGTAGTCAGGTGTGGTTGAGGAGGATGGAGTAGGAGGTGGAGTGTTAGCCATGGTGATGATTTCTGTTAAAGAAAATCGGGATCAAGGTGTTTGAGTAGAAGATTGAAAGGGTTTCGACGGTTATGGCTTTAGAAAAAAGGGTGAAGGATTAGAGAAGTGATGATGGGTTTTTAAAGGCTTGGTTAATAAATACACAACGAGTGTAATTTTGGTCAAGTAGGAGTCTAATCGGTTCAGGAGTGTCAGGTGATAAGTGACGGTTATGACTCCCCTATAATCTAGGCCATTTTAATTTGATTTGACTCTTTGGAACTGGTTCAAATTTGGGATATGTACTAGATTTTGTAAAAGATTATTATAGATAAGGTCCTGCTCATGAGTAACTATTGATATTTCAATATGTGTATAGTGATGAGCACATACCTTGTCTGTCAGATGAACCGGCAACGATGAACCAGGTTCATCTTGTTAGAATCTCTTGATTAAGCCTCAATTTACAAAATTAGAAAAAATATCATTAGTAACCAAGGAGTCATATTAACACATGGCAAGAGAGTATGCCTTTTAAGGCATGAGATTGAGCAACGATTATTCTGATTATTTACACCTTTCAGAATTCCTAGCCAAAAAAAAATTCTTTTTTTTTTAAAATTTTTGATTTGAATTGGTTAAATTAGGTGATCTTAATCATCCCTAATTCTAACTTGTTTCTCTCAAAATGCTCTCTACTTAGTGTCTTATTAAAGATGTCAACAATTTGTTTGTCAGTTGCACAGAATTCAATAGAGATCATTCCCTTCTCATAGTTGTCTCTTAGGAAATGGTGTCTAACATATATGTGCTATGTTCTTTTATGATGGACGGGATTCTTTGTCATACTAATAGAACTAGTGTTATCACAGAAGATAGAAATGCATCCAACCTCTATGCCAAAGTCCATAAGTTGTTGCTTAATCCATAGTAACTAAGCACAACATGAGGCTGCAACCACGTACTCAGCCTCAGCAGTAGATAGAGCTACTGAATTTTATTTCTTAGTGGCCCCAGACACAAGACATGAGCCCAAAAAGTGAGCCATACCTGAGGTGCTCTTTCTATCTACCAAAAATCCTGCATAGTCAGCATCAACATATCCCACAAGATTAAAAATTACTACCTTTAGGATACCAAAGACAGAGGTATGTGGTGCCTTTAAGGTATCTCAAGATTGTCTTCACTGTAGTTAAGTGTGATTCCTTTGGATTAGCCTGAAATCTTGCACAAAGCCCTACGTTGAAGACAATGTCAGGTCTACTGGCAGTAAGATACAATAATGAACCAATCATTCCTCTATACAAATTTTGATCGACAGATGAACCAGGTTCATTTACTTCTAGTTTTGTGGTTGTTGTAATAGGAGCATCAATTTCCTTGATTCTTCCATTTTAAATCTTTTAAGCAATTCTTTCACATATTTTTGCTGATGGATCATAGTTCCATTTAAATTTTGTTTAATTTGTAAGCCTAAAAGGAAGTTAAGCTCACCCATCATGCTCATTTCAAATTCACTCCCTATTAGTTTAGCAAATTCTTTAATTAGCTTTTCAGAAGTTGCCCCAAAGATTATGCCATCTACGTATATCTTCACTACCAAGAGATCTTTACATTTTTCCTTCAAGAATAAGGTGCTATCAATTTTACCTCTCTTGTATTCATGTTCCAACAGGAATTTTGAAAGTCTTTCATAACATGCCCTTGGAGCTTGCTTGAGTCCATACAGTGCTTTGTCAAGCCATGATCAGGATTCTCCTTGTTTTCAAACCCCGGAGGCTGCTTTACAAACACTTCTTCCTTGAGATAGCCATTCAGGAAGGCACTCTTGACATCCATCTGGTGAAGGGTGAATTCCATGTAAGCAGCAAAGGCTATGAGGAGCCTAATTTCTTCCAACTTTACCACAGGAGCAAAGGTTTCATCATAGTCTATTCCTTCCTCCTAATTGTATCCTTGAACCACCAATCTTGCCTTGTTTCTTGTAACTATTTCATCTTCATCGAGTTTGTTTCTGAACACCCACTTTGTGCCAATCACTGATCTATCAAAGGGTCTAGGTACCAGATGCCAAACTTGACTCCTTTCAAATTGGTTGAGTTCTTCTTGCATTGCATTTACATAATCCGCATCCTGCAAAGTTTTATCAATATTTTTAGGTTCAATCAAGGATAGAAAAGCNGTCTATGATATAGATATTATTCACTCTTTTTCCCTGCAAAACAATCTTGTCAGTGATAAGATTAATCACAAAACATTTTGTAGAAGTGAATGCAACCAGGTTACCTCTGTCACACAGTTGTGACACACTGATTAGGCTATATTTCAAGCCATCTATCAATTAAACGTTCTCAATGGAATGCGTATCATCCTTACCTACCTTACCAACCCCAATAATTTCACCTTTCTTCCCATTTCCAAAGGAGACATTTCCTCCTTTGAGGTTTTCAAGTGAAAGGAACTGTTCCTTGTTCCCTGTCATGTGCTTTGAGCAACCACTATCCAAGTACCATATTTGACTGCTCCCTTTCTGAACCTGCAAAAGGAAATCATGGGTTAGTCTTAAGAACCCAAACTATTTTGGGTTATTTTCTATGAGAAAAATGATGAATTAAGCTTCTTCTGGCCCAATTTTGGGAGCCAATTTTTCTTACGAACAAAACTTTTATTCCTTTGACTGGCCTGCTCTTTTGCATTGCATTCAATTTTGTAGTGACCAGTCTTACCACATTGGGTGTAGATTTTGTTCTCATGAAGTGTGAGGTACTTATTTTTGGGATCCCATTTAGACAGATGACTCCCAAAGCCAAGTCCTCTTCTGTTGCTACTGTGATTTTCTTGAAGCCATGTCAAGGCATCAGAAGATTTATTCAATTTGCATGTTCGATCCAGTTCATGTTTGACCTTTCCAAGTTCCTCTTTTAGCACTCTTATCTGTTCATATTTATTATACAACTCATCTTTTAGTCTGCCTACATTTTCTTCTAACATGAGTTGAGAGTTGACAGTTGTCTTCTTGCTAGTTCCTATTTTCAGTTTTAAATTTTCAGATTTTAACTCTAGGACCTTAGTTTCAAGTGGATGAACCTGGTTCTTCAAGGCAGTGTTTTCATTTACAGATTCACTTACTCTAAGCTCCCGGTTCTTACACTTTGTTTTTAACATTACACACTCCTTAGACAACTGTTTTTTTTTTCTTTATTTATTTCTTCAGAATCATCAATGAAGTCAAGTAATAATTCAGAGAGTTTTTCGTTGGATAAGAACTTAATCTTGTTTTTGAGATGAGATATACTTACCTCTGATTCCTCATCTGATTCACCAATTGCCATGAGTGCTTGATATCTCCATCTTCATCTTCTGATTCTTCATCTGAACTTTCTCCCCAAGCAACAACCATAGCTTTTATTGATGTTGTGTTTTTCTTGGGATGAACCAATTCCTTCTTTCGGTTCCTTCGTTCAGATCTTTCCCTTTTCCATTCAACTTCCCACTGAGGACAGTTCTTAATGTGATGATCAGTTTTTCCACATTTGTAGCATCCCTCATTGGTGGGTTTGTCTGGTGCCTTTGCCTTGTTGTAGTTTCCACCTCTTGAGATGCCCTTTTTCCTAATAAGATAGTTTTTGAATTCCTTGGTTATCATAGCCATTTAATCTTCCTCCAGATCTGTTCCCTCAGTGATTCTCAATGCCAGGCTTCTTTCCTTCCTGGGAGCATCCATCTTCATTGTCTACCTTCTAAGTTCATAGGCAGTGAGATTTCCAATTAGCTCATCCAATCTGAGGGTTGCCATGTTCTTGGATTCCTGAATAGCAGTGATCTTACTCTCCCAAGAGATTGTCAGAATCCTTGTCAAAATCGTTTCAACCTTGTCTTCTTCATGGATAGTCCTTTTAAGAGATTTTAGTTCATTTGTCAGAGTAGTGAACCTAGTGTACATCTCTTGGATTGTATCTCCTTCCTTCATAGATAAATTCTCATATTGAGAATATAATAATGTACCTCTGGATCTTTTCACTTGTGCAGTTCCTTCATGGGCCACTTGCAAAGTGTCCCAAATTTCATTGGCAGTGGTGCAACTTTGAATTCTACTGTACTCATCTGGAACAAGTTCACACACAAGTCACTTCTTGGCCTTGGAATTCTTTTCCCATTTTCTCAAGTCTTCAGCAATGCAGTCAACTCTTGTCTTTGGCACATCTACTCCTTCATCAGTCTTCTTCATGGTGGCCAAAGGACCATCAGTGACTATGTCCCATAGTTCATAGTCTTCTCCAATTAAGTGATCCTTCGTCCTGTTCTTCCACCAGGAGTAGTACTGCCCATTGAAGAGTAGTGGCCTAGCAGTTGATTGTCCTTCCCAGTTCCCAGATGGTGCACTCATCTTGATTTTTTCCTAAGGTGTTAGCCTCTTCAAGGATAACCCACTCTGATACCAATTGTTATTTATCTATGTCAATATCACACAAGAGGGGGGTGATTTGTGTGGTGACAAATTTTCACGTGCAGTAGCTATAGAAGGACCAAGTTCTTCTATGTGTTCCAACTCCTACAGTTTGCGGAATAATAATTGCAGAAAATAAGGGAACACAACAATTTTACGTGGAAAACACTTGGCTCAATTTTACGTGGAAAACCTATTACAGATGCTTCTAGATAAAGCTGAAAGATACACTTTGTAATCACCTACTACAAAAAAACTAGACTAAAAGACAACAGATGGAACTGGTTCTTCTAGCTGGTTCAAGCTGCTTCAGAATCGCACAGGAAATTCTCACACAAACTGCTTACAAAATTGCTTTGGTAATTTTTTTTTCTCAATATTTGTTTTGCTTCTTTGTTTGTGCACGCCTGTTCAATAAGAATATTTGACAATATATATGATCAGTAGAAAATGAGATATACTATAATTCAGATGCAACTCTTCCAATTGGAATGCAACTCTTCCTTGGTGGAAGAGTTCTAGTTGATCTCAACTCCCTAGATCCTCTTCTATCTTGATTCTTTCCTTACTGAATAAGGAGTCCATCTCCCTATCAATTTGCAACATTTTCGATCAGGAGATATATCTTCAGATCACTGATTGTGCTTATCTCATGTTTGTGATCACCTCACGTGCAATTAACTCTGCATGTCTATGTCTCCAATGATGGACCTGGTTCAACTCTGAGTTTATTTGTCAATCTTCAAACCCATTCAGCTTCTTGATCCAACAGACGGGCTAACTTATCAAACCTGATGGCATGTCCTGAAACTGTCATGGTGACCTGAAGCAACTGTTCAAACCATGTGCGCCACGCATTATGGAGAGTCCGAGAAACAAACTCTTTCAATAACATTTGTGAGAACTGATTCAAGTAGTTGGTATTGCATTGACTGGTCGTCATCTTCATAGGCTTGCTACAAATACCGGTGACCCATTTCTTCTTTTACTATGTTGACTCAACACTGTTGAGATATCCCATTTATTCATATGCTCTTCGTTATTCTTTTGGGTAACTCTTATCCTTATTGATGCACAATGATCCCAAAGGTAAGGCTCTATACATATAGTTCTTTGGCATGGACCATATAGTCTAGAAGCTCGTCAACCACAATCCTCCCTCTGGAGCACCCCAAAATCTGCAACCGTGACTTCCACGCTGAGTAGACCTTATGTAGATTTAAAGTTGGCTATATAAATCCTTTGGTACTGAGGTATAGGGTTATTAAGGAGGCGTACATATCGCAAGCCCTAACTTTATCTCTTGCAAAATCTCAGGCCTTATACATTCCAAGTCAAAATCGATATAACACATGACCCCGCAATCTATTCCTTGACGGTGGACTTCCCCACTTGGCACGAAGTCACAGGTCACATTGTTTGATAATACATAATGTTAAACTCCACAGCTCATATAAATCAACCAGATGCCAAGGTCCGTTGCACCCCTACATGATTCACTAGGTGATATATCATTACGTCTGCATCTTCAGTTAGAGCCACAACTGGTCTAGTAATTACATAATCTTCCCACCACCTCTTGGTGGAATCCGTCATCTGAAACACAACGAAATCAACCACATTGCTTTCAACTATTCCCTTGTTATGCAATATTGGAGTATCTATGAATCCTTATGGAATCTGGACTAGTCCAACATGTACCGACTGAGCTAAATGCCCAGTCTAAAGCTCCAGGTATCATGTCAGGAAAGTCGAACCCTGGCTCATTTGATCATGCAAAGCATGGGGTGTCTAGAATCTATAAGCTCATCCGTGGAAATCGTCTTTCAAGGAACAAATTTATAGCCTCAGTTGTGCGCAAATTTTATACTCCAAGCTTGAGTGATTCAGTAGTCTCGTTTTTTTATGTATGCACCAATCTGGATTACTGATCCTGAATTTGTTTTTCCCCTTCTCTCTTCCAGATACTGCACTGAAATTCTTGCTTCACTTCCATTCACATTGCCTGATGAGCCTCTTTATTTGATCTATTCTATAAATCAGATTATTCAAGTTAGGGTTGGCACAATGGAGGCAAATATTCAATCATCAATGGTAGAATAAATTCGTACGATAGAGTAAAATAGAAGTGAAATTGTTCCTAACTTAATAGCCTCTGAGAGATAAGTATAGACGTCTCCGTACCGATCCTTCAGACTCTATTAAGCTTGCTCGTGAATTGTGAGACCTAAGCAACCTAGTGCTCTAATACCAACTTGTCACGACCCAAGTTTCCAACCTTAGGGATCGTGATGGCGCCTAACACCACACTTGCTAGGCAAGCCAATGTTAGAATTCGATTAACTGTTTTCTTTTGGATATTTAATTAAACACAATAAGACAATTTAAAGTAAATTAAATCTAATGATTTCCAACTAATAACTTCATATATAAGAAATGATAAACGAATAAATAAACCGAGCCACGAACTAAATATATATATAACTCTAAGACTATCCCAGGGTCTGGTATCACAATTCACGAACTTCTAAGAATACTACAAATAATGGGCTGAAAGAAATAATATATCTGTTTTGGGTGAAATAAAACAATCTCTATAAAACTAAGAGAAGACTCCAGGAATTTACGAACGCCGACAGATATACCTAGTGTCTCCAAATGATGAATGACCGCTACTAAAGTCTCTAACGCTGGACGGTACCTGGATCTGCACAAAAGAGTGCACAATGTAGTATCAGTACAACCGACCCCATGTACTGAATAAGTGCCGAGCTTAGCCTCGACGAAGTAGTGACGAGGCTACGGCGGGGCATTAACAATATAACCTGTGAACAATATAAAATAAAGCAAGAAGGAAATTCTAAAACAAACAGACAATAACTGTAGCAACACTTAAAATAACTCAGTCACCTTTTCCAGGTCTCATCTACAACCGATTCTCACGTAAGTTTCCAAATTTCCAAAATCTTTGACTTTAAAATAAGAGTAGTGCAAAATGTGAGAAATAGTAGAGTAAAACAGTAAGCTTTCAAATTCTTGTTTTATCTTTTTTTTTTGAAAATCAGTAAAATATAAGTGTCCTCCCTTATTGCTCCTTGTTGTGGCATGCAACCTGCTCCCACCTGTCCACCCTTATTAATCCTCCCTGTATATATATATATATATCACCCTTATTGCTCCTGTTGCAGCGTGCAACCCGATCCCACATGTCCGCCTTTATTACTCCTTGTTGCGGCGTGAAACCCGCTCCCACCAGACATATCATATCACTTTATTTATAAAGAATTTCACAATTCAGGCCAAGCCTTTCACAATATTTTTATCTCAACAATTATAAATAAGAAACTGTATTTTCTCATAAACTTCATCAATATCATCTCAAAATGAAACCAATAGGAATATGAACATCTCGTAAAACAATGTCAACCCGCTCAACCTTTATATACTACAAAGAAACCAATGAAACAACCAACACTTTCCAAAATAATGGAAACAAGACTTAACAACAAGTTAACCAAGCCAAGTAGTTATAGAAACATCAATGAGCATAAAACAATTAAGCCATGAATCAAATAAATGGGAAACGGGGAAGGGGTCATGCTTAACAGACAATTTGGTGGTACATAGATACTCGTCACTTCACCTATACGCCACACACATGCAAATTCACATAGCAATTAAGTTGGGGATTCCTATTCCCTCAAGTCAAGGTTAAACCAAGCACTTACCTCAAATTCGCAGGCCACTCACTGCTCAATTATATCTTTTCCTTTAGAGTCTTGCTCTAACCCACTCAAATCTAATCATAATCAGATTAATACCATCAACATAGGCTAACGAATCAAATTCCACAATAAAAATACAAAATATGCCAAAAATTCAAAATCGGCCAAAATCCGACCCTCGGGCCCACATCTCGAAAATCAGTCAAAAATGGCAGAATCAAAACCCTCGTCCTCTCCCGAGTTTAACCATATAAAATTTATCAAAATCGAACTCCGTTTGGTCCCTCAAATCCCTACCTAAAACTCTCCAAAACTCAAGCCCTACTCCCTCAATTTCACTTTAAAATCATCAATCAAATCCCAAAACGAAGATGAATTCATGAAACATAACCCAAAAACGAATAAAGAACACTTACCCGAATCCTTATGGTGAAAATCGCCTCCAAAATCGCTCAAATCCGAGCTCCCTAACTCAAAATATGACCGAATGACAAACCCTTATTTTATATGTTTTTCTGCCAGCTATTCTGCCTCGTTTCTCATGCCAAATGATCCCGAAACTTGCCTTTTATGCCTCCAGTGGATTTCTTGTGAAATTCTAATCAAGTTAGGCTTTTGAATCACCCAATTTGACCTTATAATGAAGGAGATATGTAGGTCTTAATATTTGCAAATAGTGCAGATTTTTAAATATGTCGTCAGTGACAATTTCGTAATTATCTGAAAAATCTGGCAACCTTAGTAAAATAACCATAAAATCCTCATACGATGTCCAAATTTGATGATTTTTTTTGCTACGGGTCGGCAATGACGATAAGGGTCTAATAATTCAACCAAAATAGAAACCAAAGCTTATTATTTCAATATGATATCATTTATGCTTGAAGAAACGACGTCGAAACATAAGAAAAACGAGCACAATACAATCCAAACCTATCCAAAACTCACTCGAGACCCTCGAGACCTCAACCAATAATTCAAATAAGTCATATATCACTACTCGAACTTAGTCGAACCTCCATAACACTTAAGACAACGCCAAAATACCAAATCAACCTCGGATCCAAGCCTAAGAACTTCTAAACTTCCAAAATTCGCTAACGACATCGAACCTACCAAACCACGTCCGAATGATCTCAAATTTTGCACACACATCACAAATGACACTACTAACCTACTCCAACTTTCGGAATTTCATTTCGACCCTGATACCTAATTTTCCAATGTCAACCAAAATCGACAAATTTCTAACTTTTGTCAATTCAAGCCTAGAACGAAGTCTTAGTTCATAAAATGACCCCTTGGTTCATCAAATAAATTGCCTCATTAAAAATTCAAAATAAAGAATCTCTCTTAATTTTGATGTATACAAGATATAAAATCATAATTTCTTTTCATCTTTTATCGTATTGCAAAAATAATGATGTTGTTCGTTTAAACTTTCATCAAGTAGTTGATTGCTCCCATTGTTGAAATACTTGCGAGACCAATTTAGATGTATTCCATGTTAGTTTACAGACATATTGATATGCTTTTTATTCTAGAAAATTATTAATATAGATGACACTTGTAGCTTTTTAATGTATTCTCTTGTAAAATATTCGAATATAGTGGGGAAACAATACCATGAAAAAATACATATGTTACCCTTGAACTATAAACCAAATCCCTATTACACACGTTTTGACCACGAAAATTATGTGACATGCTCAACTTTTCCAAAGTGTGTGCACCTATTTTTTCGTAATTCATATTTTAGTGCCACGTGTCAAAATAATAGTAATATTTTCCTTATTTTCAATTTTATCAAATTAAAAAAGCTTCTAAGCATCCCTTTGTCTCGGTCTTTCCCAAACTACCAGGAACCCCCCTCCTCTCTGGTCTTCCCCAAACTCCTTTCATGTTTCGTTCGTTCTCTGCCATTTACAAAATTCACCAAAACTCATGATGGAGAATTTATTGAAGGTACTGTAAATTTTTCTTAAAATTACCTTCCAAACTTCTCGCGCTTCATTTTCTATCATTAAAACTCACCTAAACATCTAATCTTTACATAAATAATCTTTTGTATTTCATAATAATTGAATGAAATGATAAAATACCAACTCAATTTCTGTCATATAAGGGAATATTTGAGATTTTATTCATACTGAAGTTTTTTAATTCATGAAAATGAAAACTGACTTTGATATGCTTTGTTTAATTGTGATATGAGATCTGAAAATGGAGGAGGAAAATGAGGAACAGAGGAATTGCAATTTTAGTTTCATCTCTTTCATTCTTAGCTTTGGGTTTGTTATAAAAATTAAATTTGCGTGAATGCTAAGAAGCAATGGTAATAGCTTTTTTTCGATGGTGTCAACTGCGACGGAAGGAAAAAGAAGTTGGAGATGTTAGAGAATTTTTTAAGTTGGGGGTATAAGAATAATTTTAAATATTTTCTCTTTAAAAAAAATAATAATGACACGTGTTATGGTCTTATTGATGCGTGACATTTCACATAGTTTTTTTAAACTGATAAAAAAAAAGAGGTGTGTATTAGACACACATTAAAAAATTTGAGTGTGTAAGATAATTTTCGTGCTCAGAAAGTGTGTAATAGGGATTTGATGCATAATTCATGGGGTAACTTATGTAGTTTGCCTAATACCACTGATGTCAAACTTTCAATTTTATGTTTATGTTTGACATTAACTGGTGATTAAAATGAGTATTATAGCACAAAATCTTTTTTTATGCTGATTGAAGCAACTTAATAAGTTATAATTAATAATTTAATTTTATATAAATTATTAAAATAAACTAATTATAAACTGTGATTCAGTATCATTCTCTATTCATGACTAACTGGATATCATAAAAAGTTAAATTGGAATACATATGCACGTACAGTCGTAAATATAGAGTAGCCGAGAGAGAAAATATCTGTTTTAAAAAAAAAAACTTATGTACTTTTTACTCAGCCTCCGTCTATCAAGCGAGAATCACGCGCGAGAGGATGAGAGTGAGAATGACGTAAAAAGTTTTTTTTTAGAAAAGAGACAGAGGTTAACGTGAATCCGAAAATTAACAGCGGACCCGTGTGTTCGTTTAATTAAAGACTTTACTCCTCCCTCTGTTGGGTTTCCATCAATATTCGCTTCTTCCTTATTCTTTCTTCTTCTCCGCTTTCCCCCTCTCTTTTCTCCCTTATTCGATCTCTTTCCCCTCTCAATCCAAAATCACCTTAAATTTTTACACACACACACACACACACACCATCGCCTCTCTCTATCTCCCTATAATACACACACTTATATTAACGGGTTGCAGATCGGAGCTTCTGGCAGATCCGATTCAATTCTATATTCCTTCTTTCTTTGGTAAGCTCCATCTGTGCTTCTTTGTTCCAAAAATCTGTTTTTTTGGGCATTCTCAGCGTGTTTATATTGGATTTCGCGATTTTACAGAAATCAAGAAAAAATTGGATTCTAGGGTTAGGAAATATGGCTATTTACACTATGTCTTTCCTTCGCACGCTCTAAGTGCACTGCGCACAAGGAAAATGATTAGGTCTTGGGCTATGCACATTATATAACTACTCGATTATTGTATTTAAACTTTGTTGGTGAATTTCCTGTTATAAAAAGTTTGCCTTTGAGCAACTGCAAAAAGGTTATTAGTATGAATTTGATGTTGTTTCTAAGTTCGCTGCTGTAACATTATAGTGTCAGTGAAAGATTCTGCTTTTTTGCAATGAGAGGATTGCATTCCCTGGTATAGTGTGAGGATGGAAGAAGCAATATTATCCTCCTTCATAGTTGTTAGTATAAAGTGTAAGGCTTTATGTTTCCTATGCAAAATCATAGGCTTATGTGGAGATTGCAGTCTGTAGCCTGGACAATGTTCTCACTAGCAAGGATTCTCCTTTCTTGTTCTTTTGCTTGTTATGGGGAAAATAATTCCAGCTCGTTTACCTTTTCATAAAGGATAAAAAAAGAAGAAAAGAATCCAGCTCAAGATATAGTTGAGTTTAATGGTTAATCTAGTTCAAATTTTCACATGCTTCAGAGTTTCTGTTTTTTCTTTTTGTTCTATGCAGTTCTTCACATGCATGTTCGGAGTACCTCAAGTGAAAGCTGTATTATATACCTCCAACTTTCTAAATGTGATGTTAATTGTTTTGTACAATTCACTTTCTTGGAGTTTTGATTTTGACGCCACTTTTGAAACCTGAAGGCAGTGAATTAAAAAATCTCTTTCATCTATTAAGCTGGTTAGTAGTGAAGTTAATCATTCAGTTGAGAGAAGTTCAGCCACCTTTACTTGATGCTTGAATATTGATGGTACTAAGGAATTCATATGTAGAATTAAAGAAATCAACCTGTCATTAAATATTTTCCCTAAGGTTTTATGCGCATAGTTAAGATCGGGAAGACTATGTATTATGTATCCATTCTCATTCTAAAAGATGAGAGTATGTATTATGTAGCCAGAGGTGGTGAGGCATTAAGGCATGCTTTACCCATTCAAGCGCATGTGATTGTCACATAAATAAATTGCTGAAAAAGATAATGTTTTGAAAAACTTCTAGAGCAAAATTGAGTAGAGATAAAAAAAGTGACTGATTTCTTATATCCTCCCGTGTTGTTTCTTTGCCATATTTTTCTGTACGATGTTGAAGTTAGGGGAAATATGTGTTTGAGCCTTGGTTAGGGACCAAAACACTTACCTGGTTTTTATGATTTTGGTTTTTCCCTGATCAAGTAAAGAACCATTACCTGGTTTTTATAACTGAACTATTCACTCACTTTACTAATAAAATAATAGCCATTGAGTTGTGGTGGAAGATACTAAAATAATTTTAAGATGTGCTCTACTGTGTTGACACTGATGGGTTATGCTTAAAAAGCTTTACTTTTGGTCATCTTTTCCTTCTTCTAGTTTACTAGGGACCTAATTTCTTGGGAATATGCTAATACCTGTGAATATTTTGAAGAATTTATTGTCGATTACACAGATGTTAACTTTCTTAACTTCGTAACTTTAAACAATAACTATTGAGGTTAATGATATTTGGGGCCTGTGGGTTAGTAAGACTTTCCATTTAGCCATCTGTTGGTACGAGGTATCTTCCTTTTTGTTTTTGAGAAGGTAACATAATCTGCGAGGTATCAATTTTCCAAACTTCTTGATTATTGGCCCGTTTGGCCACTGGGTTGACTTGTCAGTGTTAAGGAATCATTGATTACCAAGAAGGAAGAGCACAACTGATTATTTTAGTCTTTTTAGAATGAATGAAGATGTTCTGATGGTTTAGCAACTCCAAATTACTCCTTGAAGGCTAATTGTATAGTTTTGTTATATAGCTGGAGTAACCTTTCCCCTATTAGCTCCCCTGAATTGTTCTTGGATTTTGTTAGCTCCTTAACCCTAGCGTAGGACCATCTGTACAGAGCTAACGTATCTTCTTTTGTATTAGCACCTGGACAGTGCTCTTTTGCATCTTCTTGATGCTTTTTACAATATCTCGTACTTCACAAAAAAAATTATGATTTTAGGAGTAGCGTAATAGGGTGCTTTTGTGCAGGGAGGGGGAACGGCTTGAGACAATTTCAGTATGTTCCGGGGAATGAATGGATGTTATGATGCCAATGTCGGTCCTAGGAAATTGAAAACTTTGTAATGAGATGTATTAAATTATATTGGTAACTAGCCCATATTGTAGTATTGTACTAAAAAAGAAGAAAAGTTGATGATAGCATATAGGAGTATCTCACTTAGGCTGTGTGTACACAAAAATCACGATGCATCATCTGTCATTGCTGTATTTATTTATGTTTTATTTTTGTTACTTGTTGTAACCACCCTTCTACATGAGATCACGACGCATCACCTGTCATTGCTGGTATTTACTTATGTTCCATTTTTGTTAATTGTTGTAACCACCCTTGTACGTGAGACATCATTCTATGGTTAATAAAGTTACTCTCTGGTCGTATACAGAAATAGAAATTGTTAACTGAAACTGTCTATATATGCTTTTTGTTCCCCACATTTCAAAATCTAATTGATCTGAGCATCGGCTGAGTCTTAATTACATCTAAACTTTTTTCCATGAAGTAGTTTCTTTTTGCTGTTGGTGTTTGAAGGTTCTAGTGTAATGTTCCATTATGAAAATGTTTTGGTATTGGTTCTCTTAATTTGATGACTTGTTATTAATGGAAAAGGTGCTCTCCCAAATCTGTTCCAGATTCTTGCTGAATTAGGCTCTTTGTGAAGCTTTTTGGATGACCTTGTATCGATATTTGGATAATGACTTCAAGTATGTTGGCAGGGGAGAAAAGGTAAAAAAAGATTCTTTTTATGTAAACACCCTCTTTCTTGTTTATTTTCTTTAAATGCCCCTTATATTGCTTTATATGAACTTTGTTTTCTGTTCCTTGTTAAGTACATGCCTCCCCCTATTTCTTTATTTTGAGGAAAAAAAAATTATGAGGCCAAAATCGTACATCTATTATCTTTTTCTCTCTGGTCCTCTTCTCTTGTTATGCAGGTTATGGAAAAAATTAGATTGAAAATCGTTAAATAATACTCCCTCCGTTCCAATTTGATTGAACCTATTTGGTTGGGCACGAAGTTTAACAAAAAGGAGAAGACTTTTGAAATTTGTGGTGATTTGGTCTAAAATAATCCATAGATTTTAAAATTTAAATCGTTTCTAAATTTAGAAAGGGTTCATTCTTTTTGAAACTGACAAAAAGAAAATAGGTTCATTCTTTTTGAAAAGGAGAGAGTATTCCTTTATATGACACTCTTTTCATTTTGTAATGTTCCAATATGCCTATGATCATCCCATTTTTATACAACTTTCACAAATTTCGATTCATTAAAATTATTAAAATCTTGAGTTTGATATAATGTTTTCACTGTCATATAACTTATCAACGATTACTTTAAGATTCTCTTAAACAATCACTAATTTAATATATTTCCAATTGGCATCTTAAACTTCATGCCTTGTCAAATAAAATGGTATGGATAGAGTAGTTCAATTGTCTAGAGTGTTTTTTGTACTCGGAAAGATGTCACTTCAAGGCAGAATTGTGAAGGAAAATTTCAGATGATAAGTTAAATATTCCATATGTGCTTAATGTTGCGGACTGATAACATTGCTCTGTCGATAACGTATTAAATATGCAAGGACAGAGTAAAAGTGTGTAGACCAACCAACTTGAGGAGGGTCTCGTATTCTCTTTTTTTTTTTATGGCCGGAATTTACCTATTAAGGTTTGCATTCCAAAAGGCATAATTCTCTTTTACATAGATTCTTTTGCACACTTTTTTTTTTTTCCCCAAAAAAAAGTTAAAGTACTTTCTGCTAAAGTTTTTTAATTTTTCTGCTAAAGTTGTCCAAACACTACACATTTTTTTGGGCAAACTATGATGCCTTGTTGGAGTAGGACCAAGTGAGAACTAACAATGAGCTCTAATGTAACATTTAATTGCTGTATAGATTGCTCAAAGGGTGATGCTTCAGTGGTGTGGCATTAGAGTTAGGAATATATTGGAGAGACCTTTTGTTGGGGTTGAGGACGAGAGTTCAAAAAATTCTATTCTGACTTCTATGACAAATTAACCTTTTGGCATTTTTTAATATTGCTCTCTATTTTGGTGTTATTAAGTTGGTTAATGCTAATATTAGATCGTGTTACATACATTGGAGTCAGTATGATGACATTGTCTTACTGGTGTGATTGTATCATTTCCTTAAGTCATCTTGTAATTCTATCATTATAGGTGGGCTTCTACAAGAAGAGGTGGCATGACTGTTCTTGGGAAAGTGGCTGTCCCAAAACCATTGAACTTGCCCAGTCAGCGGTATGAGATGTTGGCTGATCTATATTTTTCCTTATCTGATCTAAGCATATGTTTCTGAAGTTGTATGTTCTTGAATATTTTGAAGGTTAGAGAATCACGGTTTGGACCCAAATGTTGAAATTGTTCCCAAGTGAGTACTTGTACTCTTTTTTCTTTTAACCCCTTCTTATATTTGTGTCTGCCTTGCCCATGGCATTGGCACTTGTGTGCGATACTTATTTGGGTTTGCCTGCCTTTTGGAGAGCTGTCTGGTATTTCCTTGGCATTGTTTCTTTGTTGACTTGATCTAGGCCCTCTCCTACTTTGACATAGGGGTACATTGAGCTGGGGTAGCCGTACATCTTCCTCTACGTCAAACCCGTGGGGTTGCTCAACGCTCTCTCCAAATGCTGATGGTGGAACGAGCTCACCAAGTCATCTTAGATCCCGCCCTTCATCTGGTGGGAGTGGCACTCGACCTTCAACTGCTGGTAGTGATAGAACACAAGAACCTATTACCAGTGCATGGGGTACCAATTCTAGGCCTTTGTCAGCTTCTGGGCCATTATCATCAAGCAAAGCACCATCAACGTTGGCGCGTCCACACAGTGCAGAGACAAGGCCTGGTAGCTCGCAACTTTCACGTTTTGCTGACCCTGTTTCTGAACATCCAGTAGCATGGGGAGCAACAGCTACCGCAGAGCGTTTGGTATGTAGTTTGTTGCTACTTAATGTTCCCTTGTGATGAATATCTCTTAGGTATTATTTTGCCAAATATCTTTTGTTCCTATTGTCCTTTCCCTGTAGTTTATTTTGTTTTTAGGGTGACAAGTTGAGAGCAAGAGGAGCGAGACACCGAGCTTAACTCCTTTTTTACACTTGATTTTTTCATTTTATATCTGCAATCTATTAGTTAAAGGAGTTAATCAGTTGAAGTAAACAAGTGGGATATTCTACAAGAAAATCACCATGCTTGTGTAAGAGTAGTATTTTAAGAAGAGCTCATTCTATAATTGTGTACAGATATGTGGATGTTCTCTTCTCATTTCTTGTCAATTTATTCCTCTGTATTGTGCTGTTCTGTACAATGCGATTGTTAGAAGCTAAATGTGTTAAAATAAGGTATCTCTTTGAAAAATGAGAATTGTTGTTGTAATTTACTAATTTTTAAATGTTTGAAAAGTGGCTCAAGGTATATTTCTTAGCAAGGGGGCTTATCTTGATTGTAATGAAATTCATCTCTTTTCCTATGCTTTCTTTTTACAGTTTCTGCTCCCTTAAGATGTATATATAGAGAGAGATAAGTTTATGTCACTGTGCTGGGTTTTGAGCATACTTGTACTTACAGGGAGTGCTGTCTTCTAAGAATGAAGGATTTTCTCTGAGTTCTGGGGATTTTCCTACTCTTGGATCGGATAGAGATGTATCTGGGAAGACTACTGAATCACAAGGTGACTGCTGGTCCTTTAAAATCTCCTGCATAATGTCTTTTATTGGTTAATTGCATTAGGTTTTGTTCAGCTCAATGGTGTAAATACTGTCTGCTCACTCCATATTATACAATGCTCTGTGGAATTATTTTCGTGGTTCTTTAATGAATTGTCCATTCGCAATAGCTTTTTCATTTCATCTTTACTCGTTTCACTGCCTGTTCGTGTACTTGATTTTGCTGGCAATTATTAAGGTTTAAGAATGGGACATGTTTGGCTTAAATCTTCAAAAATTACTTTCTAGGGATGCTGAAATTGTAGTTGAACATTATTAATTCTTTTCTTTAAATGAATTGTCCATCCGCAATGGCTTTTTTGATTTCATCTTTACTCGTTTCACTGCTTGTTCGTGTACTTGGAGGCTAGAACTTATGATTTTTGCTGGCAATTATTAAGGTTTAAGAATGGGACATGTGTGGCTTAAATCTTCAAAATTTACTTTCTAGGGATGCTAAAATTGTAGTTGGACATTATTAATTCTTTTCTTTAAATGAATTGTCCATCCGCAATGGCTTTTTTGATTTCATCTTTACTCGTTTCACTGCTTGTTCGTGTAGTTGGAGGCTAGAACTTATGATTTTGCTGGCAATTACTAAGATTTAACAAAGGGGCATGTTTGGCTTAAATTTTCAAAATTACTTTCTAGGGATGCTGAAATTGTAGTTGAACGTTATTAATTCTTTCGTTTGTTCAATCCCCTCACTCCTTACAACAGCTATGCCTCGATCCCAATAATTCTCTCCTCTAAACCCGAAAAAAGAAAAAAGGAAAATATGAAAACTGTATATTCTGTTGCTGTGGCTGGAATGAAACTTTGCTGATTATTCTGTTGGTATTGCACTCTTAACTGGCCGCTTGGTCATGTTCTTTTGATAGATCGTGACTCTTGTAGCCGTCCTAGCTCTGCTTCTGGCAAAGTAGCACAGCCCCTAGAGAAGACAACTGCATCTCATTCAGGTTTGCATATCTCGTTTGAGCTATATCAAGTGATTCCTTTTTGTACTTAGTTGCAACAGAGTAGTCATGGAATATGCTTTCTGATGATGGTAAGGTAATTATACAAGTGCAGATGTGAAGGGTGAGACATTCGAGGCATGGAAAAGAGATGGTCAAAGTGCTGAGGATGGTCCTCAGCATGGCATGGAGAAATGGCAAGGGGATCCCCATCACTATCTTGGTCCTAATGTTCCACCCCATCATTTTGATGTATGGCATGGGCCTCCTATGAATGCTCCTACTGGATTCTGGTATAGAGGACCACCTGGGGGGCCACCTTATGGAGCTCCAGTTCCTCCCGGTGGATTCCCAATTGAACCATTCCCCTACTTTCGACCCCCGATTCCACCTCCTGCTATTGCAAATACACAGCCAGTTCCTCCTCCAGGGCCTGGATCCAGAGGGCACCATCCCAGAGGTGGAGATATGTATAGACCCCATATTACCGATGCTTATATTCGTCCAAATATGCCATTTAGACCTGGTTTTTACTCTGGTCCAATGACCTTTGAGGGCTATTATGGACCGCCAATGGGTTATAGCAATTCCAATGAGCGGGAAATTCCTCTCATGGGCATGCCTCCAGGTCCCCCAGTTTATAATAGATATTCAGGTCCAAGCACTCCTGATCCAACTAATACTCATGCCAGAATTGGCAGCCATGGTGCTAACGCCAAAGCATTGCCAGAGGGAGTAGAGTCTGCTCATCCTGATGATGCTAAAGGACCATATAAAGTTCTTTTAAAGCATGATGCAAGAGAGGAAGGAGAGACGTGGGAACATTCTGCGCCCACTAATGGCCCATATCCTGATAGAAGCTTTCAGAGATCATTGCAGAAGCATGAGCGGGGAGGTGAGCATGAGAGGGAGAAGGAATTGTATTCAAGGAGAACTACAGGGAGTGGGAACTGTTATTCGCGTAGTTATGATGATAGAGGATGTGATTCTTCAGATAACACCAAAGCGAACTCATTTGGAGGTATAAATACTATGAAGGTTGCTGATGGCAGTTGGACAAAGAAACCAGGTTATGTGGAATCCTCTGGTGGAGTGCCTCCCTCTTCCTCAGCTCCTGAAAGGGGTTCAATTCCTGCAGTGACTTCCAGAGACTCATCCTTGATGCAGAAGATTGAAGGTCTAAATGCAAAAGTCCGAGCATCTGATGGACGTTATGAAGCGCCTTATGTTTCTTCCGAAGAGGATATCAATAAGTCAGAACTAAATCCTAAGGTTACCAATTCAATAAATGAAGCTAAAGGTGCTCTTGTGTCATTAGAAAGAACTCATACTGGAACCACTGGGAACAAGGGAGGCCAGTTAACGGCTACCATGTCAAGGTGGTTGTTTATACTATGTGCGATATCTCTCAGATATGGTCATGGTTGTTTATACTGTGTGAGATATTTCACATATATGCTGTTCCCTTTACTAAAAACATTTTTCTCACAGGAGACCAAATCGAGGTGTGCAAACCAAAAATGATAATCTTGGTAAAGCCCGATCTGATAGTCATGATGATGGTTGGAGAAAAAGGCCGATTGCTGCTGAATCATCTGCTGTGGCTTCTGCAACATGCTTAGAGCCTGCTTCTAATGTTCATGCATGTGAGCCAGGCCCTCAAGTTGAGGCTGCTGAGCAAGCTTTAACTGATATAATTTTGAGTGGTGAAAAAGAATCCTTGTCAGAATTGCATGATTCAGCAGATAACCAAGCGCAGGTAGTATGTTTACCTTTTACTCTTAACTTATGCATGTTCCGGCAGTTACTTGTTTATTCCCTTTATCTAATCTAATGTATTCTACTTGCTTTCATTAGCGTGCAAAGATGAAAGAGTTAGCCAGGCAGCGTGCCTTACAGCTACAGAAAGAAGAGGAAGAACGAAGTAAACAACAGAAAGCCAAAGCTCTTGCTAAATTGGAGGAATTGAATCGCCGTATGCAGGCAGGTGATGCTTTGTCTCAGAAGGCTATAAAGGATTCATCCCCTGATGTTATGAAGCAAGATCTGGAAGGCTCCTCACCCCCTGAACCAGTGGTGTCTAGTGTCAGATCTCAAGCCCGCAATGCAGCTTTAGCAGCACAGTGTGATGTAATTGATACTAGCAACCACATTCTAGACAAAGACAATGAGCATACTAATCCACCTATTATGTTAGAATTCGGCACTTCTATTATGGTCCAGTCAGAAATAGCCATCCCACAACCCCAAGCTTTGCTATCTAAGCAGGATGCCAATAGGGTTGCTACCACTCATGGAAAAGTTGCTTGTGAGTCGAGTGATGGGGGTGTTGTCAAGCATAAGCGTACTAGCCACAAGCAAAGGCCAAATATGACGCCGAAGAATATGAATGAAAAATCAGTTCTGGTTAGCGTTACTGAGGTATCCAAGGGTCATAATGATGTAAATATTAATGATGTTCCATCAATTGAGGCTCATGAAGTTGGCTCAAGTGCTGAATCAAACATGGTTAATAATGCCAAGGTTGCCATCGAGTCTTCCGCTCAGCAGAGAAGGAAAGGTAATAGGACCAACAAGAACAAGCAGAAGCTTGATACTGCGCTGCCTAGCCCAGCTACTCCATTACCAGTGCAAAATGATAGTAATCCTGCTAAAGTCCGTATGCAACAGGAGAAGTTGAATTCATCTCAGCTGGTTCTAGATGTGAGCTCAGCTCAGGCAGCAAGTGGTGATAGTGTTGTGCAGCCTTCTGATCAGAGTTCTCCTTTGCCTACGGAAGAAGGTCATAGTCGAGTAATTAACCAATGGAAACCTCATCACCCTCGCAGGCCGCAGAGAAATCAGCACCCTAATGTGCATACTGATAAGTTTCACGGAGGTGATACGGTTGTGTGGGCACCTGTGCGGTCTCAGAGCAAAACTGAAGATGCTGCCGAAGCAAGTCAGAAAACTGCGTCTGATTCCGTTGGTCCTCTGAAGAGTGATAATGTGGTGCAGAGTAATTCAAAAAGCAAGAGGGCTGAAATGGAGAGATATGTTCCAAAACCGGTGGCCAAAGAGCTTGCACAGCATGCTAGTAGTCAACCGCCACTGTTGTCGTCAGGCAGTTCTTCTGGTCCAGATGAGACAACTGGAAGGGCAGACTCTACGCCTGAAAACCTACCTACTAGCTCTGTAGTTGAGAGCTTTTCCATAGAGTCCAGGATTGGTGACGGCAAGCACAATAATAATAGGCAAGGGAAAGCACATGGAGTGTGGAGGCAAAGGGGTTCAGCAGACTTGGCATTGGACACCAGCAAGAACACTTATAAGTCTCTGGATCACAACAGCAAGAACACTTATAAGCCTCTGGATCACACTCGATCTTTGAAGCCTGATGGAGATTCTGCGAAATCTGAGTTGAAGTGTTCGAGTGAGTTTGATGTATCAGATGGTTGGAACATGCCAGGTGATTTTGAAGGTCCACTTACCACCATTTCTGTTATAAAAGATGAGGGAACGACCGGTAAAGGAAAACGCTATCCTTCTAAGGGCCATAGAAACACAGGAAATTCGGGACATCAATACAAAAACAGCAGTGGGGAAACTCAGCAAAATCACACTCTGTCAGGAGCTTCTGACATAAACCAGATGGACAGAAGCGCTGCAGCCAAGGAAAATCTTGGCATGGCTAATCGTACTCCACCACATTGGCAACCAAAGTCCCACATGCTTGCAGTTAATAATCAACAGGCAGGTGTGTCTACCAGAGCCCAAAATGTTACTATGGAGGGCGGTCGGGATGATACGAGGGATTATCATCAGGATAAAGTTAATGTTCCCCTACACAGTGTGAAGGCTAGCAGTGATAAAGGTGTGGGTCAATTAGATCAATTAGCATCTGAAGATAAAATTGTTTCAGAGGTACCAAACGCTGGAAATCTCGATCCAAGAAGAGAGAGAAAGCCATCTTCATTTAGGGGACGCCCCTACTCCCCAAACCAAGGTCCGGTTGTCAAAGCTGAATTACCTCCTGCTGAAAGTGCTGAAGCTATGCAAGAGCGGAGCAACTCAGGTTTAAGAAGGAACGTAAACCAAAACAATCGTCCTGCCAGAATGCAGGAATCTTGTGGAGATATGTTCTCGGGGAGAGATAATCGGCAGCACAGCACCTCTAGTGGTCGAGAAAGGCGGAGGAACAACATGCATTTTGAGTACCAGCCAGTTGGGCAATACAGTGATAGCAAATCAAGTAATTTTGAAGGGCCAGCTGATGGTTCTCACAATGTTGGTCAGAGATACAGAGAGAGGGGTCAGGGTCAGTCAAAGCGTGGAGGTGGGAATTTCCATGGTAGGCAAGGTGGCTCTGGCCGAATAAATGCCAATTATGATTGATTGATGGGGAGGCTAAAATGTGGATTTAGGTCTTTTTAGTTTGTGATGGATAGCAAACTTACCGGATAATCTTTGCTTAGTTTGCAAGATGTCTGGTGGTGCAGTCTTAGGTGGTAGCTTTTGACGTGGTAAAAGAGAATTTGTTGGCCAATGTCACACGGGTGAGCTGGACTACAGCCGGGTTTTGCCACATGGTTTTGGGAAAAATATTGTGTTTGGTGCAACAGTAAGTGCGGCATTATGAGAACTGTAATGTAATTAATTTGAAGAACATTTAAAGTAGTTGCTCATTTTCTCCCCAGAAGAATGTCAATTCATATGAAGCATTTGTATGTTGCTATTACGTTTGTAGTTTTGTACCATCACAATTTAGAGGTGTTGCTTTTTCTCTTGGTCGAAAAGAAAGAATGATGGGCAAAGTGAAGCTTGTTTTGCCTGCTCCGCTGGTTTTCCCTATCTTTGAGCTTCAACAGGGAGAAATTCAAAAATAGTTAGATTTACAAGTGGTTATTGCTACAATTTCAAAAATAATCGAAATTTAGTTACTTTTTTATGTAAAGATAAATCTGAACGAAGATACTATTTAAAATTCGGAAAATACTAAAATTCGGAAAATACTCCAATATAATATAGTGGAGTTCCAGTATAAGTATATTAGAACTCTAGTATATTATATTAGAGTTCCATCATAATTATATTGGAGTTTTAGTAAAGTATACCTGTCCAGCATAATATGTTGGAAGTTCATATACAGGCGTTCGAATCTCCAGTATATTATGCTAGAACTTTCTGCGTGTTGGAATTCTAGCATAATATGCAGTAAGTTCATACACAGGTGTACCGAACTCCAGTATATTATGCTGGATCGGTCTTTATTGCAGCAAAATAATGATTATTTTTCAATGACTTGGCAATTGCTACTATTTTTTAATGATTATTCTGAAAACTGGCTAGCCCTTGCTATTTTTACGCTTCAAAATCATCCTCTTTGAGATGATGCAGTAATAGTTCTGATAGTTTTATCAAATTCGTGCAGTTTTAGTCCCTTCTCAAAGAGCTGTTACTTTTTTAAATGTTAGATTAACTGTTACTTTTTTAAAGGTTAGATTAACTCGCCTGATTTTAGAAAGACTAAAGTGAACATGTTTAATTACAAGTTGCAGCAGGCTAGATTAACTAGTCAGACATGGCAGTAAGATTCCACGCGAGATAATTTCCTTTTTTTTTTTCCAGTTCAACATGTTATGAAACCAAGCAGCTTTTTGAACGCTGTCATTTAGATACACACAGCTTTTATTATTCTCAAACAAAACTTCCCCCTAGTTTCTTATAATTCTGATCCAACTCTCCCTCATATTTTAAGGGGGGGGGG
>ML418739.1:43650-72561 GCA_005239525.1 Nicotiana knightiana | reverse complement strand
GGGTAAAACTTTATTATACTTGGGGGTTGTATGATGGAGTGTATAAGAATAGTACTGAATATAATATATTAATAATGTTTGGATTAGTTATGTTGAGATTATTTCTTATATGCTGTTTGATTTGGCGTAAATAACATGTGCTGTAGTTTTTTTAAAAGAAAGTTGTTTGTTTACAAAATTACCTTCCACATGCGTTAGAAAGGATTTGAAGTAGGTTTTGGAAGGTAGTTCTATGTCTATATGTGTATTCATATATCAAAATTAAGGGTGTTGCTAATACCGTTGTTTGCTATGTATAAGAAACACTACCAATAAAGTATTAATAATATCAAAGTTATACCAAAACTTATTTATTAAGTGAACATTATACGGGCTTAAAAAGTGATAAATGTTTAAATTTCAAATAAAAGGACCGAGTTCAAGCAGAAAAAATAAACAATAAAAAATAAAAAGAAACTGAAGAATGAAAAATCGAAAAGGTCCCTGGAAAAACCCTAATTTCACCAATCTGACCCTTTCTCCCCAATATTCAGTTCTCCTATCCGAAATCTCTACTTTTATCTCTCTCCCTCTCTAAAAATTGCTTCTTTATCTTAAGAAACAGATAAAACTCTTCTTCTTGTAAAGCAATTCATCACCGTTAAGCTCGTCCCTTGTATAGGTTACACGTATTTGCAATCTTGCCCTGTAAGTATTCTTCTTCTTCCTCTTCCTTGCTGCCTCAAGTTGTGTAAATTTGTTTATTGAGCTGTGAAATTAGGTGTGAATCGAAATTGTGGTGTAGACCTCCAGTTTTTTCTACAAATTCCTTGTCTTTTATAGAGGTTTAAGTTTTGAATTTTTCGTTGAGCTAGAGGAATCCACGAAACCGCTTTATTCCCCTTTTAGGGAGTGAAATTCGAACCTCTTCGAATCTGTTTTGGGGGGAATGGGGAAAAAGATGTCTCTTACTTTCAATGTTTGCAAACATTTAAGCTATAATTTTGTGTATGAATAATCTTCCCACTTTTATCGCTTGTCTTTTTCATTTAGTTTTCCTTTTGTTATTTTTCTAAAAAGGTTATATCTTTGATTATCTTGCTTCTGAGATAATATATTAATTCTGGGTTGAATTTTGATCTTTCTGGTTTCCTGTTCTGCTAGCCATTGAGTCATATATCTTTGTGTTGTGATGTGTTCGTATACTGTGGTGTTATTGTAGCTCTTGGAGAAGTAATGACCTCGCTTGCTAGATGATTGCACGTGCAAGGTGGAGATAATGGCATTGGCAACCCATCATTTGCAGGTAACGATCCATTTCCATTTCCAAATAAATATTGTTTCTCGGCTTGCTTAGCTGAACTTGGAAATCTCTATTTGATTTAGTGGACTTGAAGTCCACATCATTTTTATGTGATGTGCAATTTTCCCTATAATAGTGGAAAAAGTTTCTACGGATTGCGCCTACTCTACACAAATTTTTCGCTAGTTAGATTAAGAAACATATGAATTAGGGTTGTGTTTGATCTAGTTTGGAATGTGAGTATTGAATTATAAGCGCACTGTGAGTTTGATCTCATTATAGTTAAAAAAACCTTGCAATTTAATTGTATATCACACAGGAGATAAGTCAATACTTCCTGCAAATGAAGCACTTGTTTGTTTACTGTTAATTCTCTGCCTTGGTGATTAGCTGCTGCACTCTGCTTTAATCATGTTCTTTTTTATTTTAGCATTCGTTTAAGTAACGAGATTTATAGTCTGTTAGTGAGTGCACAAACATGGTACCACATTTTGTCTGACTTTCTTTTTCTCAACTTACTCTAATACTCTATCTACATCAAATTCCCTGTCCCTGTTGACAATGTACCTTGTCTAAGAAAACTTGGGTCATATAATCATTTGCATGCCATTTTCCATGTTTAAATTTCATCTACTAATGATTGTGAAAATCTTAACGTAGTTGCTAAGGTGAAGAGTAAAGAAAGCCTACTTTAATAACCAAAAAGTAAAAAAAAAGAGAAAAGAAAAGGAAAAAAAAGCCCACCCTTACAAAAGAGGAACCATTTAGAGTCCTTTTGAAAAAGGCAATTGGACGATATCAGGGTAAAGCAGACTATGTATCTGCTAGGCTTTGAGTCATTGAGATGGACATTATGAACATTTTGTGCAATTGTATCTTGAATTATTTTAGTTCCAGAAGCAGCAACATAAACCTAGGCTCGTTGTCAAGCATTCCCTCCCAAAAGCTCTCCATACAGAAATTAGTGGCTAACAGAAGAAATATCATCATACTGTCTTTTCTATTTGCAGAAAAGCCTCTCCATTGAAGCCTGCAAGTTCCTCAATTGTATTAAGTAGACATGTTTTTTCTTGCAGGGTTCTTATAGAACATGTCCCTTGAGTTCTTCTTCATGGACCACTGGAAACAAATTGAGACGTTCTGTAACAAAGATTCACACTGTTAGCCAGAAGGATAATTTCATCTCACTGAAGTGCAAATCCTGTTTGAGGTAGAATATTGTATCCTCTTTACCTTTTTGCTTGATGCTCAATTTATGTTTGCGTTTATGGTCTTAACTTTTGCAATCCTTCTATTCAGCTTTTTATAATGAAGAGGTTCACTTAGCCGAGTCCTTTTTAACTTGAAGTAAATATTAAATGATATACTTCTATCAAATGTGCAGTGCCATAAGTATATTGATCAATAAATTGTGTTAGAGATTGATGGGTCTGTGCTGTATTTGGTATTATCTGGGGTAATGTGCATGGTATTTTTTTTTTTTTTTTTGCACCCAGAGACAGTAAGATAATCCTTTCGATGTCATTGAGCCCAAAGGGTTTGAGAAGTGATGCAGTTTTGGATTGTCAAGTCGGGAAAAAGGTCTTTATTGTTTCGCAACCTGTCTTGAATTTGCTGGCAATTGTCGTTCAACAGTAAAATTCACTTGGAAACAAAAGACTAGAGGACTTACCCCCACCCCCACTCAAACAGGAAGAAGATCAGAAGAATATGGTAGTCAAAAGACTAGAGGAATTACATCCACCCCCACTCAAACAAGAAGAAGATTAGAAGAATATGGTAGTCACTTATGATTACTTCCTTACTCTCAATTTAAGTGGCCCCTTCTCTAATGTACTCCATCATAGCTTCCTCAATTCATTCCTATGGCTATGGAAAAAGAGAGTTTCTTAATGGAGATTTTGATTAGTTTTATCCTTATCATTTACCTATGAATATGTGTATGTTCTTTTCAGCTTTTTTGCAATTTCTTTTTTCCTTCTACATATATGCATTAATATATCATAATATTATCCTAATAAACTCTGGAAGAGCAATCTTTTCATCTTCCTTTAATCTTTGCACCAATCAAGAGGGGGCCCCTAATATGAAATTGAGGGGGTATAATATCAAATTTATTAAGTTATACTTTTGAGAAAGAGCCATATTTAGCGCTGTTCTGACGTACCAGATATTTGTTTGCCATCTGCACTTGCATGTCAATGGTACCAATTATCCCAATCGATAAACAATATACATGGTGGCCTAAATCCCTTAAAATCTCTGCATTGAGGTTGACATGCTAGCATTAGGTCTTCAGTTTGCTTGATGAACTAGGAGTTGCCAAGCCATTATGAGGATTAAACAAAACCAATGGACTGTGCAATGGCCACATTGTAATACTGGTTAAATTGGTCAGAGAAAGGCCAATTTCATTAAGCAATGAGAGACATGCGATGTGGTTTTATTTTTTTTTATATTATTTATCCAGAAAATCTGCATTTAGCCTAGTAATAGATGGATTAGCACCTTCTGGCCATTTCTCGTTGTGTTGGTTTTAGCTGCCAAACAACAACCTCCTCCAAAAAAATAAAGAAAATAAAAATAAAAAACAATGACGAAATCAAAAACAAAAAACTGCCATTTCTATTGAATGGTACCAACGTGTGTTTAATTTCACTGAAATATGCTGCTGCCGTATTGCCCATATTAGAAGTTCTCATTCTGAGATATGGAGTGCTCATTTTGACAAAAAACCTGAGTTGCTCCGACATGGCAGTTTAGGTGCCGTACCCGTGTCGACACGACACTAGTATGGGTGTGAGTATGGGATCCGTACCGGATCTAGTCAAACAATTGTGGGTGCTTTGACCACCGCGGACGAAAAAATTCGAGACGAGATACAACTTGATTTCCGAAATCAAAACCAAAACTAGGGTAAATTTGAAGAAAATAGCATATTTTATCTGGGAAATCAATCATTTATTTATTTACAACTTGAAAATAAAAAAGAAATTCACACTTTACATGTTATACATAAGTATTCCACAATTTTTATTATAATTTAGAGAAATTTTTATATTTTTGAATTACTTTTAGCCGGATCACCGCACCCGTATCCGTACTAGGATCCATATCCCCGAATCTTAGAATTTACATCTCGAAGGATCCGACCTTTGGATCCACACCCGCGTCGGATACCCGCACCCGTGTCCGAACAACTTAGCAAAAAACTGCCATTTCTATTGAATGGTACCAACGTGTGTTTAATTTCCCTGAAGTATGCTGCCCTATTGCCCATATTAGAAGTTCTCAGTCTGAGATTTGGAGTGCTCATTTTCAGTTATGTGTTGGTCTTCCAAGATATTTCCCGCATTGGACTGTTTAATCAGTTTATATTAGTTATTCTTGATTTTACTATTTCCATTTCCATGCATGGTGATGTATATGAGATTGAGCAAATTATTTGATTCCAGAATAGGGGCTCCTTTTGTCCTTAAACCAAATGGAAAATCCTTGAAGATCTCAGCTTTCAAGAGCAACAGCCAAAATGAGTCTGGAGGAAGAGTTGGTGGGTCAAAATCGCTGAAGAATTCAGTAAAACTTTCTTATGTGCCACAAGAGAGTGAAGAAGCCTCTGTAGAATCTCCAAGGGCACAGAACATTCCCATTTCTTACTCTGCGGAAGCAGACGAGACTACTCGTTATTTTGCCATACAAAATATATTTAAAAGCTGGTTAACATTGTTACGTACACCTTCACCAAACCAAGTTACGGATGAAACTGTGGAAGAGCCATATACCACAGAAACGCCGGAAAGACAAAAGCTGGTACAAGAGAAAGAAAGAGGTCAAGTTCAAAAGGCGGTCTGGCGCTACTTTCTGAGTCTGGATGCAACAATAAAGATACCTGTATTAACTTTGTAAGTATCATACTCCAATGTCCATTATGTGTGTTTTTTTACTACCCATTTCCGTCCTTCCTCTCTCTCTCTCTCCCTCTCTCCAGGTCTATGTTTTTGGCAAATCTTTATTATCTTCTACAATATTTCTTTTATTCAGTTGATGTTTTACACTGCCTATTTTCTCACTTTGCAGTGTCCCCCTGTATCTTGCTGTTACTCTAATATATGGAGTTGAAGTATCTAAAGAGTTGACCCCTCTCTGGACTCTTGGTCCTTTGATTGTTGCTTTATATGTTAAGATGCTCCGGGGAATATGGGCACTCTATGTATTCAGCTTTAAGCAGACAGTTAAAGTGGTCAGGAACTTGCCTACGTATTCTCTATTAACGTATGACTACGTTGCTCGTGGGAAGCTCACAGAAGCTATTAGAGCGCGCTTACTGCAACCGCTGGTAGATATGAAGAATTTGGACTATAAAGAAGTAGCAAAAAGAAAGGCGAAGGATTTAGAGGTGTACTTGGTGGAGAAATACCTGGATTATGTTGAGTCTATATGGCCCTATTACTGCAGAACAATCAGGTTTCTGAAGAGGGCGAATCTAATCTAGGTCTAAGACTATTATATTTTTGCTAGATTTTATCAGCTGAAAAGGAAACTCAAATGCGGAATATCAGAATATTTTTTGTTGTCTTTTACCTTATTTCTTTTTGTATAATTTTTTTTTTGTAAGCATTGCCATAGGAATTGTCTGGTGAAAACCCCAGTTTGGGCTGGGGTTCCTACCTGAGAGCAGAAAGACAGGTTTCTGTTGTAGCTTAGTGGACATGTGAAAGTGGGTTGCATGCGTTTTTTGTTGTGGACAAATGTTGCTTCTATAACTCGTTATGCATCCTGTATTCTTCCAGATAATAGAATCAACACCCAATTTCCCTTCATTTCTAAAAAGAAAAGAAAGCCTCCCTAACCTTTCGGGCAGGGTAAGATCTGCGTACACACTATCCTCCTCGGACTCCACTAGTGGGGGATTTTACTGGGTTGTTGCTGTAAAAAGAAAAAACGCATGAATCCATGATTAATCAGAATCCGCTGTATCTTTTTACGTCAAAATTGTTGTTTTTAGCTTACTCTGAGACAACAATGAAACATACTGAAATCTGTACCAGTAGTGCCTTCCTGGACATGACTATTGTGTTTAAATAAAAAAGGTCAATATAGCAGTCTTGTGTGTATATGCTCATCCATTTTAGGTATCAAAGCCGCAATTGAGAAGCTTTTGCCCTAACGCTAACAGATTGTATTTGTTTGATTTATAATTTCTAGTCCTCGACACATTCGTCGTATAGCAGGGACTAAGGTTCAGTCTCAGTGGAACTTGAATGCCCTTGTGAGAAACATCGTAGGTGGACAAAAAAAGGACATTTCTTTTGAGCAAAACTAGCCTGACAATTTATGCTGTCCAAAATGTCAAAGTTTGTCCTCTATCAGCCGCATTTCAACTTGAAGTAGCACACATTTGTTCTGTTTAATTCCAGATGGAGTGTTGGCAGCTGAATTTTATGACTCACCATTCTCTTTCGTGACGGGTACGAGTACTACTACTTTTTATGTTTTTCGTCAACTTCTTCTTCAGGATAATCATGACAAAAATAAATATTTTGGCAAGAAATCAATTTTAGTGAAACTTTTCGTAACCGCTTTTTGTTCAGATTCACGTATTAAGGTATATACAGCTAAGTAGTAGCAGAAAAAAAGGTTATAATAGTTCTTGAGTTTAATTTCGCGACTAAAGTAGAAATTGTCACATGCGTTTTAATTTAATACCGCTCCTCTTATTATGAACTCTTAAATTTTTAATCATAAAAGGTTAACGAAAGAACACTCGTTAGCTTGTTACAAAATATGGTACTAGAATTTCTAATTCTCGTTTCGATTTTTTGAATTAATGCAGGACTATTTGTCAAGCACTCGCAACTTAATGAAAGTGAAAAAAATCTATGTGATCATTTTCTATTTGTTGGAATATCATAAAATATAAATTTGGGTAGGTTTTTGTGTGTTTTCCAACATATTAATTACGCCTCTTAGAGTTCTAATATAAAAATTTATCTTAAATCCCATGCTGTAATGCGTTTCTACATAGCATAATCGTTTTGACAAGCTTTGAATAGTCTTGAGAATAGAATAATCATTTTAGTGTATCTTTTTCAAAGGTATATGTTGCTCGTATTGATCCAGACGGTGTTGAATCCGACACTGGAAAGTGGAAACTTTTAATAATACTTATGATACGCAGGAATTTTAAATAAAGAAGTTCCGTTTTCAACAAGGAATTTTTACGTGTTGGAAAATGGAAAAAGAAAAAAAGAGACTAATACCAAGCAAAAAACAGTTAATTTTATGAGCTTCCTCTATTAACCACAAAATTTGACAATTCATGCAATTAGCTTCACAAAACCTTTACTAATACCAAAATTTCAACTTAGAATATCACATAGTAAGTCATGACGTCTAAACTAAAGGGGGCTCAACAAATATTGTCTTTACTAGTACCTTCAGAGATCGTCATTTATATAATATCCAACAGGTTTGACTCTAATAATTAATGGCTTGTAATTTTGGTAAATAATTAAAGCGCACCCGATTTTTGCACTAAATTAAATAGTTTAACCTTACAATACCAACAACATGCCCAATGTGATTCTACAAACAAGGTCTGGAGAGGATATTGTGTACGCGGTGTTTGACCAAAAGTGTGAAACCTTTTGTTAAACTAATTAAATAAGAAAGGGATGGGTAAATCCTAGTTAAACATAATGAGTTCAAGATCTAACACGTGAATGATGCTTAAACCGATTAAATGATATTGAATGATGCTGTTATGAATAAGTGGAGGAACAATGATAAGCAATAAGTATATTAAATGACAATAAATGTAAATAGAGAGAGTGATTCACCCAAATATTGAATGAGGTGGATGATTCTTCTCTGTGCCAACGATGTAAGACAAATGAATATGAGAATATATGTAATTTTCTCGGATCTGATGCGAGAAAAGGTGGAATAAACAGCAAATCGAATCCTTATAGAAAGGTAATATTTTGTATTGTCTAGAGTCAACTTTTCATAAAATTTCCTGTCAGCTGGAATATTACATGCCTTTTGCCTTATCTCTTCTACTATTTATATGAGATATTCCCGAAAAATCCAAAAAGTACAACAAAATTCCCTTTGAAAGTTCTAAAGCTATACTAGACGTCATGACTTACTATGTGATATGATATTGAACTAGCCGTTATTTCACTTCCTACTACTCGACCTCGGCCCTAATGGGCTACTCAACGACTCAATCTTGTCAACCCCTGATTGACCTCGACCTAGTCGCTCGTGACGAGCTACAATTCTCACACTTGATCACCTCTTCACGCCGAATTTCCTCGGTCGGATTTTGACCTATACACACGGACCTTACCCCTATCTTGTGTGAGGTAGAGATGATATTTTCGATAGACCATCGTCTCAAAAAAAATGTTTTCAAAACAAGCTTGAGAAATATAAGAGTAAAAAAGCTATAATGAAAATACTGAAGAAAAGACAAGTACGAGAACAAAGTTAGCAAGATAATCAAAAGTTAAAAAAATAACAGTAGTAATAAATTGAAGAAGAAGATACACATCACTTGACTATGGTTTAGTGATAGTTGAACACACGAAAGACACAAGTCTTGCATATATTAATTTTGTGTGAACAAGAGTAAGTTTAATTTTTACCAATATATGTTGAGAAGTTTGATTTTTCTTGTTAAAAAGGTTCATTTCCCCCTTTCTTCCACGGGGTTTTAATGCCCCAAAAGTTTAAAGACGATTTTAATTTAGTTTTCAAAAAATCAAATGGGACAGAAGTTAATATCAATTTGTTATCTTTTTTTGGTCCACCCCTGCCCCTTGTGCAAAGCTGAAGTCAACTTCTTGATTGAGGAGAAGGTTTAGCACATAAAATTCAAACACCTAAAGTTGACTGGCCGAATTTATTTATTTCCCTATAATGGATTGATATTTTTCATAATATTTTTAGATATGCCGTTGTCTTTCTCTTCATGAAGAAAAGTCTGCCATTTTCAACAAAAAGAATAATTAAATTGTTATTATCTCCATAATATAGTGACTAGTTGCTATTAAAATAATCAATGGAATGCACCTTCTCTGTTGGATTTATATCCTTTTATTTGTGACCCATGGTCTTAAGAAGTCAATGTCAATTATCCCTTCATTCATTCTTAATTCTAGAGTTGGTGTGCTGTTATGGTTTCATTCTATTTGTTTTTCTTCAGGTGGAACCTTAGACAAAATGCTCAACAGGGTAAATAAAGCATATTTTCCCTAATGTCCAAAGGTGGTTGGATCACTACCTTTATTATTATTATTGTTTTGCCATGGCGCTGTTGAGTTCATTGCTGTAGAACTCAACAATTACATCGAATTGTTCAACACTATATTTCGATTCTGCTCTTCAACTCTAACAATTCCATCGCCATCTACCAAAATGACCGAAAATGTTTCAAGTGGGCATACAACGTACAAAAATTTCATGCCCTTTTTTATTTTTAAAGATAGGGTGTCCCAACTATCCAACCGCTAAATGGGTTAACTGGATGTGTCTTTTCTTGAAAATATGATAATTTTTTCCTGAATACTTGCATTGCCTGTGGAGGAAATGAATGTTGATTAAACACTTGGGTGACATGATCTATAAACACTATCAGAAAAATTAAAATTAGCTCCGAACTTCGTTGTTAATTTGTCACAAAATCTCTCGTAGCTAGTGGAATTTCTTGATAATATGTCGTTGATCAAGAAATTAAATAATATTAGCTACAAATTTTTTATCTGCTTAGCTACTCAATTTGTCTGTCGCTTTAATTTTTATTTTAATAGCCGTGAAAGTGAATATTTTGCTTGTTTAGTAGTTTTGATGGTACAATCTCTGGTTAATTTCTTGAGGAAAGCTAGTGTTCATTCAAGGGTCCCTCAAGAACTAAGCAAACCTGAAAACTAAGTAGATTTTCATGTTATTGTCAAAGGAGATCCCTTGTATAAAGTTAACTAATTTGTCTTTGTGTGTTTGGGTTGTTCTTTGGCAGGAATAAATCCTCATAAAATTATGTTTTCTTCACATTAAGGCCTTAAAAATAGGCACAGGTGGACAAGAAGCTGAACATTTCTTGATCTTAATACAGCCAAAAATAGTTCACATGGTCATTTTGGTTGTTCTGAATTTTGAAGCATTAAATTCTAACTGCTCCCTCTTTGAGATAATTCAAATGTGGTTGCTCTGCTCTTCTGTTTTCTAGTTATTTTAAATGTGGTATTAGGTGGGATTTGGTTAAAGGAATGAGAATAATTTCATGCAAATTTCCAATCACAAGTTGACACAATACTATACCAAATTATGAAAATATTGAAAGGCTCGAGTTTAATACAACAACTTGAAAGCGCTGCTACCTTAAATTTTGGCTAGGGTACTATATACCATAAATAGGACCACGCGGTTATGAAAACTGTAGTTGTTAAATTTTTGGCTAAGGTATTTTATATATATATATATATCTACTAATATATAAGAGAGAATACGATGGTCAACATGCTTGGCACCTAAAAGACGTTTTGGTAATTCAGTTAAAATGGAGCAATATGATTGCCTAAAAAAAGAACTTTACGGTAGCTTCAACATAATCTTTTGAGTGTTTTTGACTAAATTGCCCCTGAGCTTATGTCATCAAACATCTATATTTAAAAAGAAAAAATAATATTTGAAATAGCATATGATAATTATACTATATTATTACCATTAATTCTTTATCGCCTTTGATAATTGCAAAGTGTAGTTACCTCATTTTAATTATGCATAATTTACTATTAAATGTACAGAAAAATATGTTAAATTGTATAATTACATCAAATTACGCTCAAATTCAATTACAATACATAAAAACTTTCCAAACAAGTCTGAGAGTTTAAATATTGAGCTTCAAATTATTGGGTCCGTGCTTAGCACGAGCTAATTGCGACTAGTGTGTGTATATATATATATATAAAAGAATTACCTTGTAAAATTGCATTCAATTCCTTGGCAGGTAATTAAGATTCACCTTAGATTTAATCTCATGTGAGGTGGGCTCTCAACATCTCCAGGTTATATAAAATTAAAGATGTCTTTGTTCTACAGTTTAGAATTTATTGACTTACTTTTGATATGTACAGATATTTAAATAAATTTCATACTTTTGAAATCTATACAACCAAAGAAATCCAAGTCCGTGAAATAAAAACAGAACAACAAAACAGTTGTTTTGATGGAGAAATTCCAGGATTAAAATTAAATATTATGGGGGTGATAAAGAAGAGCAAGCTAGATGTTTTCTTCACAAATTATATACTGATGGAGTTATACCAATATTTAAGTTGACAAAAGGGTGAAGCTTATTTAATCAAAAGTCAAACCTGATCTAAACTTTTGCAATAGATTCCAAAGGATTTTCATAACATTCTCTCTGTATCTTGATCAAGAAATACATCAACTTGATTTAGAGGCCTCAAAGTTAGAGCTATAGAGAAAGGCCCCACTTTTTCTTGATTGTTTTAAAGGGGCAAGTGGGACTCTTCCCATATCTTTTTTTGGAGTATTTTTCAAACATAGCCATCACACTATCTTATCTTCATACATTTCATCATCTAACATATGCCCCATAATTCTATGATTACCCTCAGACCAAAAAGAAAGAAAAGGTTACACTATCACACCTTTTACCTAGAACTTGGAAAGTGAAAAAGCTTATAATAACACTAAACAACTATTATTAAACTAAGAAAACTTTTCATGCTGATTGTCATCAACTTTATTGGAAAGATGATTAGGCAGGACTACTTCAATCAAACTATTTAAACTCCAACTTCCTTTTTGCCTTGCCAACTTACAACACTGGCTAATTTTCCTCATATCTCTCTTATCAACTATATGAGTTTCATGCTAAAAACAGCTCCACAAATTCTCTCATAAAATCATGCATTTGTCAGTTTAAGTTCCAAGATTGTTTTCCATTCTCAAATATTGACATGGGAAACTTTCATCTTTCTCATCTTCTGTTTTTCTTGACAACACTTGGTGTTGTTTTAGCTGTTTCTTCTCCAGATGGTCCATCTCATGCTTATTGGCTTTTGAGAATAAAGTCGATATTTGTTGATCCATATGGAATTCTTGAAAACTGGTCTGAAGGAACAAGCATATGTACTTGGAATGGAGTGGCATGTTCAAATGATCAATCTCATATTGTGAGCCTGAATCTTTCTTCTTCAAGACTAGAAGGTTCAATATCTCCAGAATTCGCGCATCTCACTTCTCTACGAGTGATTGATTTATCAGACAATTTTCTTAATGGAACAATCCCTCTTGAATTAGGAGAGCTTCAGAACTTGGAGGAGTTGCTTCTTTTCTCCAATTATCTCACAGGTGAGATTCCTACAGAGATTGGTAATTTGAGAAAGCTGCAAGTTCTTCGAATTGGAGCCAACATGTTGACAGGCCAATTGATACCAGAAATTGGTGACTTGTCCGAGTTGAGAGTCTTGGCTCTTGCTTATTGCCAGTTCAGTGGAAAGATACCAAAAGAGATTGGTAATCTAAAACATCTGAAAAATCTTGACTTGCAGCAAAACAGTCTTACTGGCCCCATTCCAGAATCAATTGGCGGCTGTAAAAATCTTCAAAATTTTGCAGCATCAAACAACAGGATTAGGGGACAGATTCCTGACTCGATCGGTCAGCTCGAATCACTTGAGATCCTGAACCTGGCCAACAACAGCATTTCTGGTTCAGTTCCTGTTGAGCTGAGACATCTTTCCAATTTGAAGTACTTAAACTTGTTTGGCAATGATTTGGAGGGCGAAATCCCTTCCGAGCTAAACCAGTTGGTTCAGCTTGAGACATTAGATTTATCAAACAACAACCTTTCAGGAACCATATCCCTTCTCAACACTCAGCTGAAGAATCTTCAGACTTTAGCTCTCTCTGGAAACTACTTAACAGGAAGCATCCTGAGTAACTTCTGTCTCCGCGGATCAAGCTTAAGCCTACTTATTCTAGCTGAGAATAAGCTATCCGGAAACTTCCCCTTGGAGCTACTAAATTGCACGTCCCTTCGACAACTGGATCTTTCCAGTAACAACTTTGGAGGAATGCTGCCACGAGGCATCGACATGTTAGAAAGTCTCACTGATCTCCTGCTCAACAATAACAGCTTTACTGGAACTATACCGCCTGAAATAGGAAACTTGACTAACCTGGAAGATTTGTACCTGTTTCATAACATGATCAAAGGAGGAATTCCAGTTGAAATAGGAAAGCTTCAGAAGCTGAGTGAACTATACCTCTATGAAAACCAGTTGTCAGGAAGTATACCAATAGAGTTGACAAACTGCTCCAGCTTAACGAGCGTTGATTTCTTTGGTAATCAGTTTTCTGGCTCTATTCCTACTACCATTGGTAGGCTTAAGAATCTAGTCGTTCTTCAGCTGAGGCAGAACGAATTGTCCGGTCCAATCCCGCCAAGCTTAGGCTACTGCAGAAAGCTTCAAAAACTGGCTTTGGCTGATAACAAACTTTCAGGATCAGTTCCACCAACTTTCAGATTTCTCTCAGAACTGGACCTGATTACTCTTTACAACAATTCTTTTGAAGGTCCATTACCTGAATCTATTTCCCTTTTAAAAAATCTCAGAATTATTAACTTTTCTCACAATAAGTTTAGTGGAAGCATTTCTCCCCTAGCTGGTTCACGTTCTTTGACTGTTCTTGACTTAACAAACAACAGCTTCTCTGGTCCTATCCCATCTGAGCTAGCCTTGTCGAAAAATCTAACCCGTCTTCGCCTTGCTAATAATCTTTTCACTGGAGAACTCCCTTCTGAACTTGGACAACTTGAGGATCTCAGGTTCCTTGATTTGTCGTTCAACAATTTGACCGGAGATCTAGTAACTGCCTTTTCTGGCCTAAAAAACCTTGGTCATTTTCTCCTTGGCTCTAATCAATTTTCGGGGGAAATCCCCATATGGTTAGGAGGCATAGAAGGTCTAGGTGAGCTTGATCTTTCATTTAACAATTTCACTGGAACAGTTCCAGCAGAACTAGGCAACTGTCCGAGATTGCTCAAACTTTCTCTCAGTAGCAATAAATTATCAGGTACCATACCACCAGAATTGGGAAACCTCACAAGTTTAAATGTCTTGGATCTTCAAAGTAACAATCTTTCTGGTTCCATTCCTTCAACTCTTCAACAATGCAAGAAGCTCTATGAGCTAAGGCTTTCTGAGAATAATCTGAGTGGCTCAATCCCTTATGAAATCGGCACCCTATCCGAATTGCAAGTGATATTAGACCTGAGCAAAAATCACCTTTCTGGTGAAATTCCTTCATCACTTGGAAACCTTGTTAAGTTAGAAAGACTAAATATTTCATTCAATCAACTTCAAGGAAAAATCCCACCATCACTTGAAAAGTTATCAAGTTTGCATAGGCTCAATTTATCATATAATCATTTGCAGGGCCAAATTCCTTCCACATTTTCAGGATTTCCACTGAGTTCTTTCACTGGTGATAATAAGCTATGTGGCCCACCGTTATTATCCTGTTCTGAATTAAAGGGACAGGAGACAAAGCGGCTGTCAAATGCTGGTGTTGTAGGGATTACTGTTGCCATTGTGTTAACTGCCACAGTCATATGCATGGTTTTGCTTTATATCATGCTAAGAATCTGGTGCAACTGGAGAAAGGTTACAATTTCATGTTCAGAAACTGGTGGATTTGAGAAGAAAAACTGGGTTTATGGAGAAGAGTTTAAAAGTGGTAGTAAATATTGGAATGTGAACAATATGTCACCAGTTAAATCTCCATATAAAGAGAAGCAAATATCAACAGGGACATGCATGTTTAACCTTAGCAAGAGTTCATCAGATAGATCAGAAAGACCATTAGTTTGAGAGTTTTTATTTGCTTTGCTCAATCAAGATTCATATCATATTTTCTTCTTTTTTTTCTCTACTTTGTAAATTTTTTTGATGTGTTCAGATAATTGGTTTAATTCAGTGGGGTTTACATGTAAAGAGCAATTAACTTGTGATAACTCTACATCAGGGAGAGGCTCAATTGTATGCAACGTCATGATTGTGCATGAGAGATGTATGTCTACCACATAGTGAAGAAAATGAGCAAATCGACCGAACCATTCCTTTCATTTTTTCCAAAAAAAAGTATTTTTGGGATATGGTGTGACCAAATACTTGTCCAAAATTGTAAGGAAAAAATACTTTATGGATAACTTTTAGATAATTGATTAGATATGGAGGTCGACAGCATATGATGAAGTTGTAGAAGGTGGGGGGTGGGACATTGATGCAGTGTTTTTCTAATATAAATGAGCAGTATAGATTGATAGCAATATTAACATTTGGAAGAAGCAATAATATAAAGTAAGAGTGGCAGTCGTAGCTTCATAAACATTAATTTGTTCGCCTATTTGATGTATTTTTTTTTTTTTGGACGATTTTTTCCAAATATTAACATAACCAAATATTGAAAATCATTTATAATCAAAAAACTATTTTAAAGTAAAAACAATTGACGCCAAGCAAAAGTAAATGACTGTTTAGCTCCCTACATACTTTTCCATTACAAAAGGATCAACAAAATAAATAATAATCATAGTGAATTTTCGGTCGACTTCCATTCAATAAATAAGAATAATTCTGAATTCTTTATTTTATATTAGAAAAATGAGTTATAACTCTAAAGAAAGTAAACTCTATGAAATTAAGCAAGAAAGCCCAATTTAATTTTCATTAACACCTTCTAAAGACAAACAAAAACAACTTCAGGGAAAAATAAACATTCAAAGAGTGAATTGATTCCAGAGGATCTGATATACTTTTGCCACAAGGATGGAAATGTGAGATTGTTACAGAAATAGCCGACCAGATTCGGTGTTTACTTTTTCTAGCCGGTATACGTGTATTGTACATTGATTATACATAGTTATACATATATTATATATCCGTCAATTATTTTTAGTTTAACAGATTAAATGGGGCAAATGGGTTAATTCTTCTGGAAAATGTTCGGTAGAAATGACACCAAGTATCCACTCTAAAGGGCTGCTAATTAGGAATTAGCAAGTGCGTCATGAAATTCAGTTTTTCAGGACAAAAAGGTCCTGAAGTTAAGATTTTAGGTATAAAATTTTAAGACAAAATAAATAGTGGTTAATCTATAAATAGCCACGTGAGAATGGCTATTTGTGCACTTTCTCCGTCGAATGATGACCCAATGGGCCTATATTGTCTGATGAAGGTGCTAGGCCCAGTACAAGCCCATAAACTGTACCCGTTTCCGGGGGACCCACCTAAACATTAGAAGACGATTGACCAGAAGGAAACCTATAAATAGGAGAAAATCCTTGTAGAACTAGGAATAGAACATGCTGTTCCTTAAACTCTTCCTTTATGATTATGCCCGTGGCGTTTATTTTCCATCTAGGTCTTTTAATTTTTCCAGCAAAATTCTCTCTGCAAACTGTAGAAACAGTCGAAGATTTATTGACAATCACTCTGTTTATGTCAATAATTTCCAGCAAATTGCGATAGAGTTTTTGTGATTCAGGGTTAAGGGAGAATAAGTCGGCACATGCAATCCGATGTGCATGAAAAATAGAAGAAAAGATGACTGCGAAACGGAAAACTAACCATAAAGAGATCAAGGAAGAGATTGATAGGGAAAATTGGTTTATTACATCCAAGAAACAGAAAACCCTTGATGTTTTCGGTAGAGGATACAGAGATTTTAGCCATCAATTGAATGTCAAAGAAAGCAAATATCAAAATTTCCTTCCCCCAGTTGAAGATTACCCATTCTCAGCAGAAAGTAAAGACCGTATACCAAGTCCAAGATCCCATCTTCTTCCTGAGTACTCATTTAAATTGAGGAAGATCAATGTATGCTGCTCGGCATGTAAGATAATCTCCAGTAATCTTAACGAAAATTCGTTATGCCCCGACTGCAAAGCAAAATCTGATACACCACAAATCAGTATTTCGTTATCTCTTCCGCAAGAGAATATATCTGTAATTTGCAATGGAATGGAAGGGATTTATTTCCCAGCACTTCATATGGTTCAGTGCAAGTGTGGTTCATGCAGTTCTAAGAAGCAGAAAGTTGGTGAATGGGAAAGACATGCTGGTTCCAGAGCCAAAAAATGGAAGGCCAGTATTAAGGTAAAAATATCTATGCAACCACTTGGTGAATGGGTTGAAAATCAAAATACTCATGGTTTTAATCCTTTGAAATTAGATAAGCAGCAACTGGTTTCACTCTTGCAAGAAAAGTACAAACCAGTTAATGCAAAGTGGACTTCGGAGCGTTGTGCTATTTGTAGATGGATTGAAGATTGGGATTTCAACAAGATTATTATATGCAATAGGTGCCAGATAGCTGTTCATCAAGAATGTTATGGCGCTAAAGGGGTTCGCGATTTTGCCTCTTGGGTTTGCCGGGCTTGTGAAACTCCACAAGTTGACAGAGAATGTTGCCTCTGCCCTGTCAAAGGGGGTGCATTGAAACCTATTGACGTTAATCCTTTTTGGGTTCATGTCACTTGTGCTTGGTTTAGGCCCGAAATCGCTTTTGTTAATGTTGAGAAGATGGAGCCTGCCATTGGACTTCTTGCAATCCCGCCAAAGTCCTTTCATCAAACATGCAGTATATGCCAACAGACTCATGGTTCTTGCATACAATGTTGCAAATGCACAGTATCTTATCATACAATGTGTGCTTTTCGAGGTGGATACTACATGGAAATGCATTGTTCAGAAAAGAATGGAACACAAATTACTAAATGGTTATCCTATTGTGCTTCTCATAAAGCCCCAAGTGTGGATAACATTTTAGTCATGCGAACTCCTAATGGAGTTTACTCGAATCAAAATACGCTTCATGGAATAAATGGAGGTCGGGTGTTGAAAGGTTTGAGGCCCATGCCTTCTGATGTATCATCAGCTGAAACAAATGAACCAGATCCTTTCTCTGCAGCTAGATGTCGTGTTTTTAGACCATCAACGAATAAGAAAGTTAAACCGGAGCCAATAGTCCACAGGTTAACGAGGCCTCACCATCATTCGTTAAAGTTGATACATAGTTTAAGCTCAAAACAATATCAAGAAGAAAGGAATTTTCCAACATTGAGAGAGAGATTGCATCATTTGAACAGAACAATAAACCATCGGATTTGTTTTGGAAAATCCGGTATACATGGATGGGGTCTCTTTGCAAAAAGAGAGATTCAAGAAGGAGAAATGGTAGCTGAATATGTTGGTGAGAGGATTAGGTGCAGCGTCGCTGACCTTAGAGAGCGACGCTATAGGTCACAAGGGAAGGACTGTTACTTCTTTAGGATAAACGACGAAGTAGTGATTGATGCCACAATGAAAGGAACCATAGCAAGATTAATCAACCACTCGTGCATGCCAAATTGCTTCGCGAGGATCATGAGTCTTGGAGAAGAAGAGGATCGGATTGTTCTTCTAGCTAAAACGGATGTTTCAGCAGGGGATGAGTTAACCTTTGATTACAGGTTTGAGGCTGATCAGGGTGATGAGCCAAAAGTCCCTTGCCTATGTGGTGCTCCTAACTGTAGGAAATTCATGAATTAGAGTAGCAAAAAGCAGAGAAGAGTTGTTACTTCTCCAAATTATAGTTAGTTCGATTCTTTGATTTATGTTTAACATGCAACTATCAAAATGACTTCGTGATTCATGTTTATATTCAACGTAACTGTTTTCACTCAATTTTTGGAAGACTTTTTTCTTTTCTCGTTTGTTGTAAATGGTAGGGGGAAGTGATGAAATTGGTCTCCTAGGTGGATGTGTAATTGATGAGTATAATTGTTTAATATTTCTTTCGTTAGGTTTAAGTGCTTGTTTGTTTGAGAGTTTTGAGTTTCCTCGTTTTACTGCCCGAACGTCACATTTTTTGGTTTTCTTTTTCTTAAAAAAAAAGTTTTGTTGACACACGTATGGAATTTATTATGTACTAGAATGTACGATCATGTACCTCTTTTTAATATAATATTTAAGGGCTGTATTCTATGTAAATTCCCATATATTATTAGGCCCCTTTGTCTCTAATTTTATTCCGATCCACATGATTGACGAACGTGGATTTAGAAATGGGAGCGTCCTTTTGTTATCATATTGAATTAGTGAAGCACACATGCGGGTAGTTTGTCTTTTGTAAGGGAAGAATCATGTACGCGGCTGAAATTTGGTAAAGACATCTGAAATTTGAATAGTTTAATAAATAGAAACAAAATAAACTAACAACCTTCTGTTCTTTCCAGCATTATTTAATTATTCGATATTCGAAATTTACCAATCCGATTACTATGTACTTGCATTGAATAAACCAATTAAGGAATCGTTTGGTACAATGATGAGATATTCCAACATATTCTATGGGGTGAGATATCCCATGAGATTAGTTGTTCTACCTTTTATATGGGATAACTAATCCTATTATTTTAATATAAAAATTATTTCGGGATTAGCTTAATACCCCCAAACTAAACTGGAATAAAGTTAATCCCAAATTTTATTATTCTTCCCTAAAAAAGTAAAATGCTCATTACCAAGAAGTTCCCTACTCTAAAAGTCGAAATCAATCTCAAACTCAAGATATCTAATTAAGAGTTGCGGGATTCCAAGCATCTCACCGCAACCCAACTAATCCACAACTTCTTTACATTTAAGCTTAGAAGGCCTCATGAGATTTGGATCACATGTATTATGATGATGTTTGAGCAAAAATTTATGTTACAACTTATTACCAACCTTACATATAAAGTATATGAATATTCTTAATAGTGTAAGATATTTTTGAGAAAACAGTGCATTCACTAATAAAAGATTGTTTAAGGGAACAATAAGATAATCTTTGGAGAAGTACTTTGAGATAAAGTTTGTGCAACATATTTGGACTCCCTCTGTCTCAAATTATGTCTCAAATTAACTGTCGCGTTTCTCTTTACATGCGCCTTAAGAAACATTAATTAGAAAAATGATTCGACTATTTTATCCTTATTTATGTCTTAAGATAAAATCTCTCTTCATTGAATATTATTCTATTTATGTATTATCTCTATCTTCAAGAACAATTATTACTAAGGGTAAAAAAGGAAAAAGATAATCAATTTTGTTTTGAATTTCTAAAATGACAATTAATTTGAGATAACTGTTTTTAGTAATCACATAATATGATACTTTGGAAATAATATATTACATTGCCTTTTTTATTTTTTTTGAGGGGAGATATCTTGCGTTTACTAATTTTTTGTGTAAAAAGATGGTACAAGTTTAAGAGTGCATAAAACCCTTTGGCTTCTCAGAGAAATAATACCCTTTGGTTTCCCAGAGAAATAATCTCAAGTTTTAGTTTTCCTAGAAAGAAGGAAAAGCCTCTAGCTTGAGAGTTGAGATATTATTGATTTCTAAAGTTGCAACAGAAGGAAACATGGTTGGCGGAATTGCGCGTGGTCGTCTGGCTGAGGAGAGGAAAGCATGGCGTAAGAATCATCCATATGTGCGTTCCTTAATATCTTACTTGTCCTCGTATAACTTCTTCCTTTTTAAATACCAAAGGTTTGTGGCGGATTGGTAAGCATCCCCCCGTATATACTTGAGCAAAGTCTTGGGTTCGAGCCTGAAATGTAATTTTACCCCCAAAAGTGACTTTCCCGCGCGAATCCAAATTATTCGGGCCTATCAAATACATGGATGGAAAACTAAAATAAAAGTGTACATTAATGGGGTTTAATTGTTGCTTATGTCAATTTTATTGTTAGGATTTTGTGGCAAAGCCGGAGACTGGTCCTGATGGCTCTCTCAATTTGATGGTTTGGCATTGTACTATCCCTGGTAAACGTGGGGTAAGTTTCTTCACTGCCCCCCTGTTGTTAAATTTTAAGTAAAGATCAAAAGCCAATGCTACTGGGATTTCTTTTCTTGTCTTATGTTTGTTGTGGACCCAAATTGTATTTATCAAAGGTTATGCTGGGGTAAGTTCCCCAGGTCTCAAGTTCGAGCTTGGGACTGAGAACCCATCGCAGGAGCGTCTCAGGAAAGGCTAGTAAAGCATTTGCTTTCGGCACCCAAATTTTGTGGGGCTTTTACATCCGTATTTATTTTTTGTGCCACGTTTTAACTTATATCCGCTTTATAAAAAAATTGCATCCGTATCCGCTTTTGCGCATAACTTCAGCATGCGGGGTTGAAGTAGCAAAGGCAATCACGCAAAACTTCAGCATTCTAGTAGACGGGCCTGAAGTAGCTTGCGAACTTCAGCTCTACAGCTGAAGTTTTTGTCTTTGTAAATGGGGAACTTCAGCATACGGGGCTGAAATTCCCCAGTTATAAAGACAAAAACTTCAGCATACGGTGCTGAAGAGCTGAAGTTTTTGTCTGCTGAAGTTCCCCAGTTATAAAGACAAAAACTTCAGCATACGGGGCTGAAGTTCCCACGTTATAAAGACAACAACTTCAGCATACGGGGCTGAAGTTCCCAAGTTATAAAGACAACAATTTCAGCATACGGGGCTGAAGTTACCCAGTTTACAAAGACAAAACTTCAGCTACAACTTGGGAACTTCAGCTCTAGAGCTGAAGTTCGTAACTGGGAAACTTCAGCTCTAGAGCTGAAGTTTCGTCTTTATAACTGGCGAACTTCAGCTTAACTGGTGAATTTCAGCTCAGCGAGGGAAAAGGGAGCTGAAGTTATTTAAAAAGTGGGTACAAGTTAAAAAAATTTTAAAAAGCGGGTATAGATTAAATGGGGGCGACCAAATAGGGTGCCCACGCAATTTTTACAAATTTTGTGGCCCAAAAAATTTTAATAGTTAATTTTCTAATTTGTTTTCTCTTAGACAGGATTGAAGTTTGTAAAAATAAAAAAGTACAAAATCTTTATACAAAAAAAGAAGAAGAAAGACTAACTACTTTTAGCAGTGGAAATATTTTATAAATTTGTACTTAAATTTTCGTATTTGTAAATAATTTTTTTTATAACATCCAAAGTAATCTATTGCAAGCACATGGTTCAAATCTTTTGTATAACTTAAATTAATCTTTACTAATACAAATAATAATATTACTATATTAATTTAAAAGACTTTGTGAATACTATACTATAAACAACAAATACGAGAAAAGGCAAAACTAACTTTTGTATATATGCGGTACACATATATATATTCTATTAAAAAGGCATAAAGTTCTTATTAAATTTTAGTTTTAGACCACTAATTTTATTGAGTTGCCCTTGTCCTTTTCTAAGGAATGCAAATTATGATGGAACTCATGGGGTTGAGTCTACTAACAGTTTCAACAAGGCTTGGGCTTAAAGCTTTCACCTTGAGGCTTGGGTCTACAAACAGTTTCAGCTAGGGCGTTAGAACCACGGATAGGTGACCAATCTAGTCCACCCATCCAGCATCCACTTATTGCTTAAGGGATGAACATGCCAACTGGAAACATAACGTGGGGTCTGGTTATTTTGTGTTAAGAGTAACGATTTTGAACCTGGAGAAATTTTAGGACATTTGGAAGAAAGAGAAAATTGGCTTCATGGTGCTTGAAATATGTCCTTTTTTTCTCATTAGATCCAGGTGAAACACCTGAATGACTGAAATCTATGAGAAAGAGCATGAAGTCTGCTAATTATTCATCTGTTGATCAATCTTAGAGGCGTAAAGACTTTGTTATCTGTAGGCCTGAATCAATTTGCTGTAGTTGCGTGATTGACACTTAGTCCTTGGAATAGACTTAGAATTTAGGGAATACGGAGAATGCCATGGCAATAATATTTCAATCGAATCAGGGTTCATCTCGTTTGCCTCAAAAAGTTGGAGGCCTGAGCAACAGGCTGCAATAACCATCGGGTCACATGAAAACATATAGTGATGAAATGATTACATGAGGCCATATTCTATCAATCTGTCCCACATTGCTTGTAAAAATGTGCTTTCTCTTTCTCTGACTCTTGAGTTATTGATCATTTGCTTTTCCTTTCAAGTATTTTAGTTTCTTTTTGGAAATTTAGGGATTGGGTTAAGGCTAGATATTGTAGGCTTTTCCTGGTACGACATTTCAAATCCCTTCTTTCCCCGTCTCTTCACCCTATTCATTCAATTGATTGTCAAGAATAATGTTACAAATTTTACGACTGGCACAGACTGACTGGGAGGGGGGTCACTATCCACTGACGATGCATTTCAGTGAAGACTATCCTAGCCAACCCCCGAAGTGCAAGTTTCCTCAAGGTTTCTTTCATATTAATGTCTATGGTTCAGGAGATGTATGTTTGTCTATCCTCAATCCAAACTATGTAAGTACTTGTTGCTGCCATTGTGTTATTTTGTGTGTTGCTCATTGGTATTTACAGATTTCAATTGAATCTATGGATTCTTACAGTCGCATTTACCTTTCTTTAGGGGTGGAGTCCAGCGATTACAGTTAAACAAATTTTGGTGGGCATCCAAGAATTACTCGACGAGCCAAATCCCAGTTCTGCAGCTCAATATGACTGCAATAAGCTATATACGCAGGTATTGTACTTGAGATTGACGTGTATTTGGTCAAGTTCCCATAAATCAGCATCTTTATTTTTGACATTCAACACTTCCCCGGGTTATTTTTAATATCTAATCCTTACTTACAACTTTGTCAATTGCTGTACTTGAATCATCTATGCATATTGCCTAGTAACAACCAATTTGCAGGGTACTTGAAATCCATGATACTTGTAATTCTAGCCACTGATGCTTGGTTGTAGAAGGGAAGTGATGATTAAATGGATTCATATTTTAAATTCTAGTCAAAATGATTCTTAATTTCCCTCTTGCAGTTATGAGAAAAATATGCATTTGGAGATACGATTTTGTATGGAAATAACCTCATAGATTCCTGATAAAAGTGTTCTCCAGATTTAGCTGAATTGATCGAATAGATGTGATTGTCATTAAAAATAATGTGACTATTGCTTTTGCAGGATAAAGTTGAGTACAAGAGACGAGTGAAGGAGCAAGCCAAGAAATATTCAGCTCCACTCTAATATTAGCTCTGCTTTTAAATTATGTATTTTCTTGACTATGGTTAAATTTTCTCTTGATTCTTAGCAACGTCAGTAGTCCTCGGTGACACATTGGTCCTGTGGCTAACTCGTGATTCAAATATGTATGTGGTTGGAGTATGCTTTCTTGTGTGGCTAATTCTGCACTATTTTAAAATTAATGTCAATGTTTAGGACCTCAAGATCTAAAGATCAACTTTTGAGAGTTAAAGTTATGATCAAAATAAAATTTTATGTTTCTAATTATTCTGCTGGGGACAAGAATAAAAAAACTTAGCTATATGAAAGTTCTAACAAGTGGTGTGGTATAAACACTAGGTATGACTAATAGCACGTAAGCTTTTTTGGGGGGCCAAAAGCGTTTTTTTTTTATTTACGAAAAGCACTTTTGACCATAAATTAAGGTGTTTGGCTAAGCTTTTGGAAGGACAAAAAGTGCTTTTGAGGAGAAGCAGAAACAATTTTTGAAAAGCAAAAAAAATAACTTCTTTCCAAAAGCACTTTTCTGAGAAGTACTTTTGAGAAAAATACACTTATAATCAGTTTTCAAAAGTTTTGCCAAACATTAATTAATTACTGATCAAAAGTATTTTTTAAATTAATTAGCCAAACACAAACTGCTTCTCACCAAAAAATACTTTTAAAAAAAAATACTTTCGAGAAAAACACTTCTCAAAATAAACTGATTTTAGAAACTTGGCCAAACAGACTATAAGTATTTGGTGAAGTGATTAATAACCTTCAAATTGGATTGTACTTGGGGTTTAGTGGGCAATTTAAACTTTATTCTGTGTATGACCTGATAACATCATGTACAGGAAAACAACATTTTTATTGCCAAAGTCCCCTGTTCAAATGGTTACAAAAGAACCTAACTTTTACAGAATAAATCGTAGTAAAAAGAAATATATAATGGATAATTGGGCAGTGATTAGTGAGAACATTCCACTTAACTTGTTATATTTGGAGGCTTACCAAATGCGAGATAGACCGGATTTATTCCTCTTTTGGTGGCTACCATGTAAAGATTGAATGTACATATTCATATATTATGTTGGGCGTTCTGAACATAAATATGGTGATATTTGAAAGAAGGTAATATTTGAAGCTAAGTTGTAAAGAGCTATTGGATATATATACAAATAATCATGTTTAAGGTATTAAAGCTTTTATTATTACGCCCTGTCTAATTACCTAGTAAAACAGTGAAAATATTTGACTGTTTGTGTTCATATATGTGTTGTCACACACACAAGATTATACGTAGTAAAACAACTTGTTACTATACATTCGTCCAAACTATGTATAATGGATAGCTTGGACCAATAGATGATGCCAGGTATTTTCCTATAATTGATTTAAAGTATTTATACATATTCGTCCGATTTATCAAAAATAGCCTCTCTATTGTACACATATAATAGAGAGGTATTTATCAAAAATAGACTCGAAACGTTTGTGCACTAGGCTAGAAACCTAGATTTTGGCCCTATTTTTGTCTAATTCATAGAGAGCAATTGATTTCGATTTGATTTACTCTATGCTACAAATTCTATCTAAAGAAAGTAGTAATAGAAAACAATGTCTGCTCTTTGAATCTAGGAAGGTCAAACTTATAGATAATGTTAAACCTTTTAGATCCGTCAAAAAACACACCATATAGCTAGGGTGCTTAATTAGTTAAAGCATCATTTCCCTTTGCGCAAAAGATGGCCACTTTGCTCATTATTGTTTAGCAAGCGGATGGAAGATTTTGCACATTTTCAATGAGTAAATCAATTGATACAGTTTGAAGGAAGACGTAAAAGTCAAGATTTTAAAGTTTAAAACACAAAACGAAAAGGCATGTACAAAATTGACCTACACAAATAGGTTGCAAGAGAGATATGAGCTTCTTATGAAAATCCTCAAAGTGCAACTATAAATGGAAAAAATTCCAGAAAAGAAGAAAGAACAAAAGGAGGCGAACTCAATGAGGCTTTTCACTAGGGTTTTATTTGCCTTATATAGAGTATTTTATGATACATGCTTAGGAATAAGGGCAACGGGCAAAACACTCGAATACAAAATATCTTAATTTTGGGCAGCCAACTTGGTCTGCCACTGTATTAAACAAGTATCGTAATTTTGGGCAGGCAAGTTGATCTCATAAAATAGTACAGGACCATGCATGGTTGGCAGCTGTAATTAGTTTGTTATATCAAGACTTCAAAAAAATTATCGATTTTTATCGAAAATTTCGTTAGTTAGGTAATATAATGACGGTGCTTCCTTTATAAGGTTTGTTGTATTACCAATTTTGCATTCATATATTCCAAAAAATAAGAGATAAAAAATAATGGTGTATTTGGTAAAAAAATAAGATTATTTATCGAGTAAAACTTTTCTTTTATTTACACTAAGGCACAACTTTTACTTTGTATTCAAAATTTTCCTTTTACTTGAGAAAAATAAAAAATTAAAAGTTAAATTGAAATAAATCGATAGCTTTATCAAACAGTTTTTATCTTTCTTCAGCTAACAAGGGTTCGTTGAAGTTAGCAATTAAGTATTTATTTATATTTGATAGATTTCCTACTACAAATACAATGTGATTTTTACCTAGCTATACTATAATAGAACCATATTTACTACCTTTATTTAAATTCCTTATTAATTACTTTATATACCTATATTTACTAGTTTTATACAAAATCATAAAAAGGAGAAAATAAAATATACCTTAAATACTGGGTATCAGTTACAAATAATCCCCCTACCTTTAAGATACTCTTCCTTTTTCAAAGGATTACAAAATCATCTGTCTTTGTACTTACCTACCGTAAGAAACCCACTGATACCCAAAATCATCACCTCTCTTTCATACAAATCAACCAATATATATATCTTTCTCTCTCCATCATACAAATTAAACTATTATCTCTCTAAAATTGTAGCATCATATATTTCTCTGAATCAACCAACAACCATTCAAAAACTTCAACTATTGACAAATCCATCGACATTATCTTTGAAATTGCAGGTGGAGGGGTCTGCATTGACATACCATTAAAAAGCTTCGAAACTTTGAATTAGATATTCAAGTTTTACGAATTTGTGATTTTCTTGGATTGGGTGTCTTGAAAACGATTGAAAATATCCTTTAGAGTTTATATCTCAATTTTAAGGTAGATTCTTTAAGTTTAAAGTTGGTTTTAGGTTGAATTTCTGATTGAAACTCGAGGAAGAAGAAGTTTCGGAATTGTATTATGATTGTGTGATAAATGTATAATAATTGTATCTAAGATGTATTTGATACGTCAACACCTAAGACAATTCTGATACATTACTAATACTATTAAAATACAATATTGTATCATAATTTAAGTTTAGAGTTGGTTCTAGGTGGATGTTTTAAATTGAAACTTGAAAAAGATGAAGATCAAAGTTGTATCATAATTTATAATTGTATCACAATTTGTACCTATGATACAATGCTAATACAAATATAATACGATATTGTATTAGTTTAAGTTTAGAATCGATTTTAAGTTAGTATCATAATTGTATCAGAATTGTGTAAGAATACTTTCAGGATTGTATCAAATTTGTATCTTAACTATGAGTAGTTGTGAGTTCGTGACGAATTTCATAGTTTATGTCACAAATATATGATAATTATATATTAATTTATTAGTATTGTATCAGATAATATTTTGGATATTAATGTACCATATACCAATTAAATATAATTGTGATACAAGTATGATACAAGTATGATACAATTAATGTTTTACGCATTGATATATCTAATAAAATTCAAATACAATTATGATACAGTTATCATACAATCCCTGAATATTTTTTCATTTTCAGCGTTGTCCGATCTCCAACAAAAAAAACGATGCAATTGATGATTATATAATATAAAGTTGTCGCCAATGGTGGGATGAGAGAAGATGGAGATTTTGGGCGAGATTAAGGGATTTTGATGTAAAAAAAAGAGAGAGAAGAGGAAAGGGAAAAAAAACGGAAAGGATATATTTGAATCCCTTAATGAGAGCCTTTTAAGGAGACATCTACATAATTTGTAAGAAAAACCTAAGTAAACCTAGATACTTATTAAAAACTACAAAACATATAGAATATTAATAAAGAAGTTTCTAATATAGTATACCTAGGTAAAAATTCTAAATACAATATCTAAGCAAAAAATTATTGAGTTCGTCTGAACCCGCAGGCAACTCTCTCCCTCCGCCCTGCTCACAAAGGTCCATCTTATCAGATTTGGGCTTGAGTTTTCTTCACCATCCAATCCAGCTTAAAAAGGTTCTACTACTTTACAAAAGATCTCTTGTATCCATTTACTCTTTGAATGATGGGCTTGTCTTCTAGTCCGTATTTGTTTGTATACTCCAATTAAGGAAAATAATACTGCATAGCCGTAATAGTCAGAAAAAAAAAAAAAAAAAAAAAAAAAAAAAAAAAAAAAAGAAGGGGGGGGAAAAGAGGAAAAAAAAAAAAAAAAAAAAAAGGACACACCCCCCAAA